>PVIC010009750.1:0-44906 GCA_004025085.1 Thryonomys swinderianus
TGTATAAAGGGGGGAGGAGGGGGGAGTGGGTAGGGATATGGGTAAAAATGAGAATTAACTTGTGGCATATACTGGTACAAATTTCCCAATGTTATATGTGATTTTGAGATGTATATAAATTGTACCAATAAAGATTTCAATTAAAAAAAGATAAACACAAAGAAAATTTCACATGAGCAAAGAATCATAAAATCATTGAAAAAATGAGAATCAAGATGTATCATGTACTGGTGCAAACGCATAATGTTGAATGTGATCATAATGTATATATGAAATATACCAATACAATCAATTTAAAAGAGAGATGTGTCAGAAAGGGAGTCCTATGCCATTAACTGGTGCCTGGCCTGCAGTTTTCCTGCCACCATCCAGACCATGCCAGGGGTGTGTGGAGACAGACCAGGCAAATGGGGTGCAGTGGAGGTCGTGGGGAACCTCACCAACAGAAGAGTCCCACACCATTAACTGGTGCCCAGGCCTGTGGCTTTCCTGCTGCTACCCAGAACAGTCCAGAGGTGCATGCAGACAGAGCAGGCAAGTGGAGCATAGCAGAGTTCACGGGGAACCTCTCCAACAAAGGAATCCTGTGTCATTAACTGGTGCCCGGGTCTACAACTTTCCTGCTACCACTGAGACCACGCCAGAGGCCAGTGAAGTCAGTCTGGGTAAGTAAGGCATGGTGAAAGTAGCCCAGTGAGTCTCAGCAAGAAGGCACCTGGGCACCACTGACCAGCGACTGGGCCTATAACTCCTCTACAATCAGGGTGAGACCAGAAGGCCTTGGAATCTCTATTTCTTTGTAGGCCAAATTAGATACAACTGTTATATGGAAAAGAGCCTCCAAAGACACCATCTGCTTCTCTGTGGACACTGAATGAGTGCAGTTGCAGTACTGGAACCTAGACAGAGGCCTTTAGTTAGTTCCTCCATCCAGTTCACCACAATGAAGAAAACACTCACTAGAAGAGTGAGGGAATCCTGTTGACTACAGCCAGTGGTGAGTTGCTGGAGTGAGATACACCTGCAAGAGCCTGGACTCTTGTAAAGTTCAAACCTTTACGGGCTCATTGAGCTCAACTCGGGCATTATACCAAGAGACTAGATAAGGGATGACAGACATCTCCTTGTAACTAGTGTTCTTAGCTTTGTATATTATTGTTGATTTTGAGGCTGTTGCTACTCTTTTCTTTCTTTACTCTGATGTAACTATCTCTTTTCATTCCTTGACTCTGCTGGTACTGAATTTGTCCAAATTTTCAGTTTTCTCTTCTCTCAACTGATTTCATCTTTATAGAGGAGGAAAAATAATTTCCAGTTTGTCTCCTACTGCTAGGTCCCCCTGTTCTCCTCTTGTTCCCTCACCCTCTCTTGTTTAGTCAGAATCAATACCTAGAAGTAAAAGAGTTTGTCTTTGCTAATTTCTCTTCTTTTTGTGTTATTATAAGAAAATGTACAAAGTGTCTTGTAGTTCTGCAGTTCTCAGTTGGTACTATCTTATATATATCTCTTTGGCCTTGTTGTCCTCTGGCATCTATAAGGTTCTTGAGGTCTATGTGATCTTTATAAATCTGCTAACCCTATTTCTAATCTTTTGTTCTCTTTCTATCTTCCTGCCTCCCCAACTCCCCAGTCACCTTTTATTCCTAAAGGGTACTGCTACTACATTTAAGGATCAATATGTTGTAAACACATTTCTGATTAATTCTAAATTTTGGCATGTGGTCATAGAGGTAACTCATGAGGTTAAACATTTCAAAATAGCAGTTGCCAAAGTGTTTTATTCCCTTTATGGTGTTTGATACTGTTGATGATACTGATTATGCTATGTCAACAAAGATAATGTTTTTTTTTTTGTTTGTTTGTTTTTTGGGGTTTTTTTTTTGAGACAGGGTCTCGCTTTGTAGTTCAGGCTGGCACTGAGCTCACTATGGAGCCCAGGCAAGCCTCAAACTTGGCAATTCTCCTGCCTCTGCCCCCTGAGTGCTGGGATTACAGGCTTGAGCCACCAAGCCCAGCGAACAAAGATAATGTGATCGTTCTGTTCAAATACCTTCAATTATGTGCCAAAACTGAGAACTCTCAAGAGCCATTTCAGATCCAAGGAGGACAAACAAGGAAGTAGCCACCTCCTAAGGGTTCTGAATATTAGGAAGAAAGAGACTTGCAACAAACATTGCTGAGACACTAGGCAAGGAATTAAACAAATAACATCAGTAATGACAAAGGAACAGAGATGAGAAAAAATTTAAAAACCCAGATACAAAGATCACCACCACAGGGTAATTCATGGAAAAGGGAAATGAAGCAAACTGAAGCTCAATCAGCAGGACTCTTTGAGATAGTAACAAAAGCAGATCTAGTAAAACGGAAATCAGAACTGATTTCTGGGATGAAAACAGAGATACTGTCCACAGTGAATGATGATTAATAATGCTAAAGAAGAGATCAGGGGGCTGGAGATTAAGTTAGTGGTTCCAGCGCCTGCTTCGCAAGTGCAAGGTCCTGAGTTCAATCCTGGTAACCACATACAATGCTGGGTGTGGTGACTCACACCCACCAGCCATCAATACCACATACCACAGTGCTGGGCATGGTGGCTCACACCTGTAATCCCAGCACTCAGGAGGCAGAGGCAGGAGGATTGCTGAGTTTCAGGCTTGCCTGGGCTACATAGTGAGCTGAGGGCCAGCCTGAACTACAAGTGAGACCCTGTCTCAAAAAAAAAAAGAAGAGATCAGGGGTATGATAGAATCTGAGGTAACAAAAGCAATGGAAACTTTTAAACAGCTTCAAGCAGTTCCAGGTGATAAAAACAAGAATGAAAGTTTGTGAAGTAGGATGAATGCAGCTAAAGACCAAATTTCAGACCTAGAAGACAGAATCGCAGCCAATGAACAGGAAAAACTTAATTTATGGAAAATGGCAAGGGACCATGAGAAATCAATCTAACAGTTTATAGATGATTTGAAGAAGAATAACATAACTGATTGGAGTCACTGAGGAAGCAGGAGACAGTGCAAAAGACATTAAAAAAACTTCACAGATAAAATGGCAGAAAACTTCACAGGAAAAGGAAAAGAATCAGAGATACAGATAAATGAGGCATATAGGACTCCAAATGGCCATGATATATAAAAAAAATCTATACCTAGCCATATAATTATCAAGGTCCTAGATTTCCAACAAAAGAACAAAATACTGCAAACAGTTAAAGAAAAAAAGGAAAGAAAAAACACATATGAAAGGAAGGCCATTGGATCACAGTAGACTTTTCAACACAAACAGTGCCAGAAGAGCCTAAAGTGAAGTGTTTCAAGCATTGCAGGAAAACAGACTCCAAACTAGACTGATGTATCCTGCAAAAACATCTTTCAAAATTGATGAGGAAATATGATACTTCCATGACAAAGAACACCTGAAAAACTTCACAAATATGAAACCTGCACTCCAAAACATTCTAAAGAATATCTTGGAAAACAACAACAACAACAAAAATTACAAAACCATGAGATGCCACAGAGTGAACCTATTGGACCAGACAAGAAACTGAATGGAAAAGGGCAAAAGTAGAGAATAAAAGAGACAAGAACAGCAAAACATGACAGCTCTAAGTCTGTCCACATCAATAATAACCGATAATGTCAATGGACTCAGTGAGCCAATTAAAAGACACAGACTGGCAGAATGGATCAGGAAGCAAGATCCTACAATCTGTTGCAAGCAAGAAACACTGCTAATTCAAAAAGAAAGCTGTAGACTGAAAGTAAATGGATAGAAAGCAATTCTCCATGTGACAGGAAACTGCAGGAAAGAAAACAGGAGTGGCTATCCTCTTTGCAGACAAAAATAGAATTCAAACCAAAACTGATTAAGAGAGACAAAGAAGGTCACTATATTCTCATACAGGGAACAATCCAAGAGAAAGAAATAACAATCATAAATATTTATGTACCAAATTTTAATCCATCAACTACCTAAAACCAATATTAATGGATATGAAAAGCCAGATAAGCACTAATACAATAGTAGCAGAGGACTTCAGTACCCCACTATCACAAGTAGAAAGATCGACTGGACAAAAAGTCAATAAGGAAATACTTGAGCTAAAACAAATTTCTGAACAAATGAACTTAATAGATGCCTACAGAGTATTTCACCCCCCCCAAAGTCAGAATATACATTCTTCTCAGCTGCTTGTGCATCATTTTCCAAAATAGATCACATCCTAGTTCATAGAACAGGTTTAAGTAAATGCAAAGGAACTGAAGTTATCTCCTGTATACTGTGAGAATCTAGTCCCTTGAAACTGGAGCTGAATAGCAAAAGAAATTCCAAGATCCTCACAAACACATGGAAATTAAACAACACTGCTAAACAACAAATGAGTCACAGAAGAAATTAAACAGTTTTTATAATTAAATGATAACCCCAGTACAACACACAGGAATTTATGGAACACAATGAAAGAGTTCTACAAGGGAAATTCATAGCAGTGAACACCTACACCTGGAAAATAGAGCAAGCTCAAATAAACAATCCAATGTTGAACCTCAAGTTACTAGAAAAGGAGGAACAAGACAAACCCAAAGCTCCTACAAGGGAGGAAATTATAAGGATCAGAGCAGAAATTAATGGAATAGAGACTAAGAAAATGATACAAAAAATCAATGAATCAAAGAGTTGGTTCTTTGAAAGGCTAAACAAAACTGACAGAACCTTAGACAACTCATGGAACAAAGGAAGGAAAAGCTCAACTCCACACTATCGGGAATGAAAAGAGGGAAGTCACACAAACTCAGTGGAAGTTCAGAGGATAATAAACACCTACTTTGAAAATTTTTACTCCAAAAAGATGGAAAGTGTAGAAGAAATGGATAGATTCCTAGACACATATGAACTTCCAAAATTGAAAGAAGATATAAAAATGTTAAACATCCCAATATCAATCTGTGAGATTGAAAATGTAATAAAAAACCTATCAACAAAGAAAAGCCCTGGTCCTGACGGCTCTACTGCTGAATTCTATAAAACTTTTAAAGAAAGTTAACATCACTACTTCTCAAACTCTTTAATGAAATCAAAAGGGAAGCAGTGCTCACAAATTCATTTCTTGAAGCAACTATTACCTTGATTCCAAAAGCAGAGAAAGACCAACCAAAAAAGAGAACTACAGGCCAATCTCTCTAATGAACATTGATGCAAAAATACTCAGTAGGATTCTGGCAAAGAGGATACAGAGAATTACCAAGAAGATCATACACCCTGATCAAGTTGGATTCATCTCAGGAATACAAGGATGGTTTAACATAAGTAAATCTATAAATGTAATACACTATATTAACAGACTCTAGGACAAAAATCATATGGTTACTTCAATTGATGCAGAAAAAGCATTTGACAAAATCCAGCACCCATTCATGGTTAAAACCCTACAGAAAATCAGAAAAATGTACTTTATCTCAAATGAGTAAAAGCTATTTATGAGAAACCAACAGCCAACATCACTCTAAATGGTCAAAAACTGAAACCTTCCACACTAAGATCAGGAACAAGACAAGGATATCCACTATCACCACTCTTGTTCAATATAGTACTGGAAAAATTAACCACACAAATTAGGCAAGAAAAAGAAAAAAAAAGGAATAAAGACAGGAAAGGAAGAAGTTAAATTATCATCATTTGCAGATGACATGATATTCTACATAGAAGATCCTAAAAACTCAACCAAAAGACTTCTATACTTAATCACCAAATTTAGTAGCACAGCTGGAAACAGATCAATGCTCAAAAATCAATAGCTTTTGTATACACAAACAACAGACTCACTGAGAGAGAAATTGGGGAGAAAAGCCCTTTCACAATAGCATCCAAAAAAATGAAATATCTAGGAATCAACCTAACAAAGGAAGTGAAAGACCTTTACTCTGAAAACTATAGCAATCTGGAAAAGGATATTGCAGAAGATATCAGAAAATGGAAAGACATCTCTTGTTCCTGAGTAGGGAGAACCAACATCATCAAAATGGCTGTACTCCCACAACTAATATACAGATTCAATGCAATTCCGATTGAAATCCCAACAGTGTATTTCACAGAGCTTGAGAAAATAATCCAAAAATTCATCTGGAACCACAGGACATCTAAAATAGAAAAAGCAATTCTAGGCAATAAGAACATGGTGAGGGGTATTACAATCCCTCACTTGAAACTATAGTATAAAACCACTGTAATAAAAACTACATGGTTTTTATTACACTGGCAAAATACATGGTTTATTACCACTGTAATAAAAATTACATGGTTTTTATTACACTGGCAAAGTAACAGACCCAAGGACCAGTGGAATAGATTAGAAGATGAAGAAACAACTCCAGATACACTAAGCCACCTTATCTTTGACAAAGAGCTAAATATCCTTAATGGAGGAAAGGCAGCCTATTTAACAAATGGTGCTAAAAAAAAAAAAACTGGGCTTTAATCTGCTAAAGACTAAAGCTAGACCTATGTCTTTCATCATGTACTAAACTAAAATGAAAGTCAATTAGAGACCTAAATATTAAAACGGAAACACTAGTGTATATAGGGGTGGGGGTGGGGAAAGGTAGGGTGGGTAGGGGAGGGGGAAAAATGAGAATTGAGTTGTGTTATATACTAGTACAAATTCTCAATGTGGAGTGTAATTGTGATGTGTATATATAATGTACCAATAAAATGTAAAAAAACAACAACACAGAAGCACTAAACCTGTTAGAAAACAGGTTAGGTAAAACTCTTGGAGATGCTGGCTTAGGGCAAGACTTTACGAACAAAACCTCTATAGCATGAGAACTGGCTAAAGGAATGAACAAATGGAATCTCGTCTTATTAAAAAGCTTCTGGGGCCGGAGGGTTAGCTCAGTGGTTCCGGTGCCTGCCTCGCAAGCACAAGGTCCTGAGTTCGATCCCCGCTAACCACATACAATGCTGGGCGTGGTGACTCACGCCCACCAGCAATCAATACCACATTCAACAGTGCTGGGCGTGGTGGCTCACGCCTGCAATCCTAGCGCTCGGGAGGCAGAGACAGGAGGATTGCTGAGTTCGAGGCTTGCCTGGACTACGTAGTGAGCTTAGGGCCAGCGTGAACTACAAAAGCAAGACCCTGTCTCAAAAAAAAAAAAAAAAAAAAAGCTTCTGGAGCTCGGTTCAGCAGCACATATACTAAAAAAGCATCTTCACAGCAAAGGAAACCATCAGCATAGCTAAAAGACAACCAACAACATCGGAAAACATCTTTACTAGCTGTTTCTTCAGACAAAGGGCTACTATCTAGAATATATACAGAGTTTTTAAAAATCAGCCTCCTCAAATTTGAAGAACCAGTTCAAAAATCTGAAATGAACAGATACTTTTCAGAGGAAGAATTAAAAGCAGCTAAGAAGCTGTGAAGAAATGCTCAACATCGCTGGTCATTCGAGAGATGCAGAGGAAAATGACACTGAGATTTCATCTCATTCCACAAAGAATGGCTGCTATTGCTAAATTAACCAGCAATAAATGTTGGCAAGACTCTGGGGAGGAAGGAACGTTTCTCCACTGTTCGTGGGAATGTAGGCTGGTGCAACCACTGTGGAGATCAGTGTGGAGATTCCTCAAAAAACTAGGATTAGAGTCCCATTTGACCCTGCTATTCCCCCGCTAGATATATACATGAAAGAATTAAAAGAATCACATCATAGCGATATATGTGCGCTCATGTTCATAGCAGCTCAGTTTGTGATAGCTCAATCTTGGAAACAACTCACATGCCTATCAACTGGAGACTAGATAAAGAAGATTTTTTTTAAATAAAATGGGATATTACTCTGCCATAAAGGATAAGTTTGAGTGATTTATATTCAAATGGACATACCTTAAGGACACAATCATAAGTAAAATAAGTAGGTTACAGATATGTAAATACTGTATCTTTTCTCTGGTGTGAGAGTCTAAAGATGTAAATGATTTCTAGAATTTAGGATAGATTTTGTGAAGTAGAAAATATTCAGAGGGAAAGGGGTAGGGGAAAGTAATGAGGGGAAAGAAAAAAAATGTGATCTTAAAAAAATAAAGAAACACTCTTTGGTACCTGAAAAAAAGGGAAGGAAGAAAGAAAGAAAGTATATTTATATAGGGGGTAGAGAGGGTTTTAAAAAATGAGAATTAGCTCATGTCATATACTGGTACAAATTCCCAGTGTTGAGCATGATCATAAGGCACCAATAAAAATTTTTAAAATGTGTCATGTACTAGTACAAACCTTCAATGTTGAATGTGATCATAATATATATATATATAAAATGTACCAATAAAATCAATTTTTAAAAATAAAGTTGTTGAAGGCCAAAGCAGATATAAAATCTTAAAAGCAGGTAGAGAGAAAAAATGCATTACCTTCAGAAAAGCAACTAAGTCTTTCTGCTGACTTAATCAAAATAATGGAAGCCAGACAATAGTGGAACGATATCTCAAAGTGCTAATAAAAAAGAATAGACAACTGACAATGTAGAAGCTACACCTAGCAGATAAATACCTCAAAATTAAGGGGGAATAAAGAAAAATTCAGACAACTTCAAACTGAGAATTTGTCTCCAGAAGACCCACAGTATAAGAAAAACTTGAGGTGTTCATTAGGCACAAAAATAATGAATATTTTTTTAAAAACCAGAAATGCAAGAAGAAATAAGAAGTGATGGAAAGTATAAGTATGTGAATATATATACATGAAAAATCAAAGTAGGGCCAAGAGAATCTTAAAGAAGAAAAATAAAGATTAAGTACACACTACCAGATATCAGACATTATTATTAAACTTTGACTTCATAATTGGGACAGTGTGGTATTGGTTAGAAGATAAGCAAGTAGATGAATGGAAGATAAGTGACAGTCCAGAGAAAGAACCACACTCTATGGAAGTATTTTATTTATGAAAAAGATAATTCCATTGTCAGTTAATAGCCTTGAATCAAATGATTGCCCAGAGGAAGGAAATGAATTTTGATCATGTTTCAAACTACATATACAAAATCAGTTTCATGTGGATTCTGTATCTAAATGTGAAAGATATAAAAAGTACAAAATACAAGATAGGCAAATATATTCATGAACTTGGGTGGTTGAAAATACTTAAACTTGACACAAATATGGTAAGCATACAGAAGATTAATAAATTAGTTTACATTAAAATGATTTTTTTCTCCAAAATCCATCAAAAGAGTGAAAAGATAAGCTACAGAAAGGGAAAGGATAAAAGTACTGCATTTAATTGTCAAAGGGTTCATATCTAGAATATAAAAAAGAACTTCTACATTCAAGCCCACTGTTGAGTGGAAGAAACAAAGAAAAACTATAACTCAGAAGGAGAAAATCCAATGGAAAAAAAATGGCTGAGACTTTAATATGCAATACAAAAGAACTTATCAAAATGACCAGTAAAGAAATAAAAACATTCCCACATAAAAACTTTATCAGTTATCAAGGAAATCCAAAGTAAAACTAAGATATCATTACACACCCACTAGATTGGCTAAAATTAAAAGCGATGACACCAAATGTTGGTGAATGTGTGAACCAAGGGAAAGTTGTGCTTACTGCCGGTGGGTGTGTGAATTGGTGTAACCACTTTAGAAAGACGCTTGGCACTGTCTGTTAATGCTGAACATATGTTCAACCTATGACTCAGAGATTCCACCCCTCGTGTGCACCCAAGATTAACATGCATATCAAAATACACCAAATATACAGAAATAAGTCAAACAAAGCATAAGAAAGAATTTTACCCCAAATATTGCAAAATTATTTGGGGGAGCAATAAAAGGACCTTAGTAAATGTGGGGATATATAAATTTCCTGGACTGAAATTGGTTCTTAAGATGCCAGTTTCTCCAAAATTGATCCACAAGACTCAGCAAAAAAAATTCAATAGAAACCAGAAGAGGTTTGCGTGTATGATGTACAAATGGGAAAACTGACTTGAAAAGGTACACAGAATTGAAAAAAACAAGAACACCCAAGACAGACAATCTCCAGAAAGACTAAAGTGGAAGGTCCACATTTATTATTACCCAGACTTATTACAAAGCTTGAGAAAGTTAAGATGCTTGAGTGAAAAACAAATGGAAGAGAAATTAAGTTTATAAACAGAAGCAAATATTCGCAGTTACTTGATGTATGACAAAGGTGATTTAGTAGTACCCTGTGAGAAAAGATGCACTGTTCAATAAATGTTCCTGGGTTAATTAGAAAATTTCCATGGAAAAATAAATGAAGAAAAGGAATCCTTTTTTTTTTTTGAGACAGGGCCTCACTTTTAGTTCAGCCTGGCCCTGAGCTCACTATGTAGCCCAGGCAAACCTCGAACTCAGCAATTCTCCTGCCTCTGCCTCCAAGTGCTGGGACAACAGGCATGAGCCACCATGCCCAGCACTGTGGTATGTGATACTGATTGCTGGTGGGTGTGAGTCTCCATGCCCAGCCTTGTGGTATGTGGTACTGATTGCTGGTGGGCCTGAGTTACCATGCTTGCTATCATTGTATGTGGTTACCAGGGATTGAACTCAGGATCTTGTGCTTGGGGGCAGGCGCGGGAACCACTGAGCTAAATCTCTGGCCCAAGAAAAGGAATCTTGATTCTTATCTCACACCATGTACAAAATCAGTTCTAGGTTGGTTATAGCTCAAAATATGAAAGATAAAGCTTCTAAAAGATAAAGCAGGAAAATACTTTCATGGTCTTGGGCAGAGTTTACTAAAATAAAGAATTTCTGGTCACTAAAACATCCAATTTAGGATTTCAAAGTAGGTGGAGATACTAGAGGCTATATTTAAATGAGCCTCCCCAAATCTCTGAAAGTATATTAAATGTCATTATAGCTACAAACATCTCAACTGAACTCTTATCACCGATAGCCGAAGACAGAAAACACCAAAACTATAAAAATAACTATGAGTGAAAGGGAAAAGTTATTGGATTTCACCTGTGTTTTTGCCCTGCCATGGTCTTGTGGCAAACAAGAGCAGACTGAGAAAGCTGCAGCACAATGTAGAAGATGTGAGCTATTCGGGAGTGAGTTGAATAATTACCTGAATGACTAACCCAGTCTAAAGCAGGTGGACAGAGAACACTTATGGTTGTATAGGAAAAAAGACTGAAATGCATGTATTTTATCATGCATTTCAAATGTATAATCATAAAATAAAAGCAGAATAAAAAGTCACCCTATCCTTCTGGCTGCTGACGTGATGTGGGCTGCAGACTGTAATGCACTCCTCTTTTGTCCTGCCCACAGGACTGCTGTCCTGATGAAGACAAAGAACTCACATTTATTGAGCCCCTAACTGTGTATGCAGTTCTTGGTAAGGTACTTTCTAGTGCATAACCTCATATACTGCACACAAATCTGTGACACAGACATCTTCACCCCTGTCCTATGGATGACGAAAGTGCTAAAAGTTTAAAAGACTTGCCCCAACATCACTGATTCTGTTGGGTTCATGTGCCTGTAACGCCAAACAAATTGTCAGTGATTTCAATGAATTTGTTTCTTTTTTACATGAAAGACTGTCATTGGCTGCGATGATGAGAATGCTAAGCATTCACTCACTTGCGGTGGTCTACAAATGTCCACCTTCACGAACACCAACAGTCCAAACCTATAGATAGGGACTCAGCAGCCAGCAGCACACTGACCAAGGCCGTGGGCCTCACTCCCTAAGAGGGGAGCACTCAATAGCGCCACCTGGAGCGGGTAGGGTTGGCAAACACCACCTGTGCAGGACTGGGACCACAGTGAGACAAATGAAATGCTTACTTGAGGTACAAAATTTTAAGGGAAGCCAACACACACACACACACACACACACACACACACACACACACAAGACACCCTCAAGAAATAGGATAAATTATTTTACTGCTATATTTTTACAAATCATAATGATTTTGGCATTAATTTAGGTTTTTTTAAGGAAGCATTGCATGAACATGTATTTTTTGAATCCTTGACGAGTGAAGTTTTGGGAACCTCCTAAATTTTGCCATTACTCCCCATCATAGATCTATAAGTTATACCTGGAAAGGCTTGGGGTGTTTAGTATGCAGGGAGCTCACCACATTGATCGCTCCTGTCACATCTAGAGGGAAGAGTCAGCAGGACCTGAGTGGCCAGTGGTGTTGCCATGGGGGACAAGTAGCGAATCTAAGGGGGGAATCATGAGTGGCCTGCTACCAGAACCCTGTGATCGGAGGGAGACAGGACTGGGCCAGCCCTAGGAGCAGTCAGAATAAGTTTTCCAGGAGGGAGGAGGACACCACAGCCTTCCTCCCAACTTCTGTCGCCTTCTCACTGCAGGATAATAAGAGAAATGACACCTCTTTCTTCACAATCTTTAGGGACTAGTACTGGAAGCCCTTGATGTTTAGGACCATCCTGAAGGCCCTGCTCTATTGTGGGGCCCTAGAAATGGGCCATCCACTGTCATGGCTTGTGTCTAGATCTCCCCCCCCCCAACTACATGTGGTTATAGGTGGGGCTTTTATGGAGGTGGTTGGATCAATGCTGCTGGGACTAAGCACATGATACTGGGGTTGATTCATGGTGTGATGCTAGGATTAAGGCTGCCGCACTTGAGTGTGAGTGCTGCCTGCCTGGATAGGATAAGGGGGACAGAAAAAGGGTCATTGCTTGTCTCTTGTCATATGTCAATTGCTGCCTTGATGCCTTCGTCCTGCCATGCACTGTTTCTCCTGTGTGATGCCTCTCTGCCATGCCACCATAATTTGGAGCCAGCCAACTATGAACTGAAATCTCTACAAACTGTAAGCCAAATAAACCTTACCTCTTTTAACTTTGGGTGTTGGGTACTTTGTCTCACAATGAGAAAAGTGACTAAGATGCTCACAAATGTGGGATACAGTGAATGGCCCCCACACAGGACAGTGATTGGGAGAGGCCAGCCTCCTCACCAGGCCCCATAGTAATATTAAGGAATGAAACTCAGTCATCTGGGTGACATCATTAAAAGTCTCAGTGTGGGCTGGAGATTTAGCTCAGTGGTTCCAGTGCAAGTGCAAGGTCCTGAGTTCGATCCAGTAACCACAATGCTGGGCATGGTGACTCACGCCCCCCAGCCATCAAGACCACATACCATAGTACTGGGCGTGGTGGCTCATGCCTGTAATCCCAGCACTCTGGAGGCAGAGACAGGAGGATTGCTGAGTTCGAGGCTTGCCTGGGCTATATAGCGAGCTCAGGGCCAGCCTGGACTACAAAGTGAGACCCTGTCTCAAAAAAAAAAAAAAAATCTCAGTGTTTCCTCTTGAAAGCACCAGGAGAAATGCTCTTCCTGAGGAGGATCCTTGTGTTCTGTTCCACCTTATGGAGCTCCTGCCTGAGATAAAAGGCTGGACCCCAGGAACAATATTCTAGAAACTTCTGGGGGTACCTCAGGGTTCCATCTTCTTTTTGCTTTCTGGGGGTCATTTAAATCTTTCCCTCAGTATGTTTAGTTCTCACACTGTCTGCTTTTATGGTTTTTTCTTAGTTTTTAAAATTTTCTTCCAATTTTATACTATTTCTATCATAATATATAGGTTACTCCTAGACCCAAATTATATTGGAACTGTGACACCATTAAAAGTAACATTTACCAAAATAAAATGAATCATTTTTACTCATTATTCGACACCTCAAGAATTTTATATATGCATTGATTTTGGTAAGAGATTGTTTTTTCAGAATGTTCTAACCAGGTGCCAAGATGATCTAAGGAGTTGTTTACAAAATGTGTCCTAATGATTTGCCATTTTTTGACAAATCAATAAATTATTTGTTGGCTCTGATTTAGATTAAATAATGAGTAAAAGTGTGTGTATGTGTGTGTTCTTCAATATGAAGACGTTTCTTTAAATGAAGTCAAGTCCATGAGAACCCTGGGGCTGGGCTGATTGGGGAATTTAACTCTCAGAAGAGTTACATGCCGACCGGAAGGTGTTCAGCTAGACCCGGATGGCACCGCCTGTGCCAGCGCCACCATCCTGAGTTGTGATCATCTGTGTACTGGATGAACGGGCACTTGTGAAATGCTTCGCTGGTCAAATATTCACACATGGCCCAGTAGGACAAACAGGCCAGGGGCAAGTGACACCCATGGCAGGTGTGGGAGGCTCTGAGGACATAGGCTCTGCTATAGAACACCAAGGTGCCATTACCATGCTGGCTGCGCCGCACAATATAGCATTAGTCCTGTGCCAGCTAAGCTCTGGACGGCAAGGAGGGAGCAGAGACTGGGAACTTAAGTTCTAGGCTAGTCAGCGGGAAGTGGCAAAACTGGGCTTGGGACCAGCTTGGTTGGTCAACGCCACGTTTCCCAAGCTCAGATCGAAGGGTCTTCCCGCCCCCGCTAGGGCAGCATCATGCATGGGATGGCGGCATGACAAACACACAGATGGGAGTCCTGGTCCGAGGATGACTTCCAGGTCCCTGACAGAACCTCAAGGGCCTGTGGCTGGTGGCACAAAAGTCAGGCCCCAGCTCTGCCCGAGAGCATCCTCACCTCATCTCATCCTCACAAGTCCCTAGAGGGACACACACAGAGGTCCAGCTGTTCCTATCTCACAGGTCCCAGAGGCTCAGAGAGGTCAAGTGATTTGCTCAGAGTCACACAGCAACTTCCGGGTCAATATCCATGCATCTTTGGCCAACACTGATAGAAACTGTGGTCAGAGATGGGGAGACTGGGGGCTAACATGGGCACACAAGGCACTGACCTTTCCTGAGATAGTCTTAATCTGCTTGGAGCTCAGTGGCTCGAAGTCCACACCGATGTAGCCCTCCATGGCCGCCAGCAGGTTCTTCCGAAGGCAGCGGGAGGAGTTGGCCTTGGTGCGCACCTGCTCCCACCAGGAGGGCTCGTACCAGCCGGGGATGATCCACTGGTACTTGCTGCCGAACATGTTCTCCTCGTAGGCCTGCAAGGGAGGAAGGGCGCTGTGAGGGCTGGAGGAGGACGTGGCGTGTGCTGCGCACCGAGGAGCGGGGAGGCCAGGCCTCTCTCCCCGGAGACTTTGCTACCAGCTCCACCACCTGCAGCTCCTCCTTACTATCTCTCAAGGGGCTGAACTGAGGGTTCAACAGCCCTTGGACAACGTGTATAATAAAATCATCAATACTGTAAATGTGAAAACCTAAGGGGGAAAGTAGAAATATTCTATGGTTCCCGGAGGTAAAGGGAACAGTAGATAGACATGGAGACCAAAGGCTCTGACGGCGTGCAGACATAAGCTGTGTACTTCCCCACGGGCTTCCTGGGGGCCCAAGAGAAAAGGACAACAGGATGATTAACTCAACTTTCATTATCAGAAGGGAGAAAATACACCGGTTCTTTGGGGAAGACATCAGATTTCCAGGGAGCGGTGCGCAGGTCTGGTGGTGACCAGCACGCACGTGGGTGGACACGCCAGGACCCCATGAAGGGCTGGACAAGGTTTAACCTGGAGTAGGGCACCCTCCAGGGCTTCTCTAGAGATCCCCTGGCTATCGAAGGTGGGGACCATTCATGTCCTAGCCGGCTGCCCCTTGGCACAGAGCAGGGGCAGCATGAGAGGCCAGAGGAGAGTGAGGAGGCGAGCGGCTTGGGGCTGGAGCCCCACCCACTTCCTCGTGTGACAGGAAAGCTGCCTGGGTGCCCAAGAATATCCCGCATCCCAGGAGGTATCCCCCTCCCAGCTGCAGTGGTGCCTCCTCCCTGAGGACAGGTTGGAAGGTTTGTGCCATCACTTAAACTCAGATACCACCTCTGCAGACTCCACTGCTTCAGTGGAGGCCCGTGGAAAAGATTACACATTGTTCAATAAAAGAACCCTTCAACCCTCACAAGGCAGTGACCACATTGCTTTTTCTCTCACTTCTCTCATAATATGGGACCATCACCTCCCTCATTTTAAAAACTATATTGCTCATAATGCAACCTCAGATTATAGTCATTTTCCCAGTGACTACATTATAATGTTGCCCCAATCAAAACTGTGGAGAACACAGTGAGTTCTCATATTTCAATTACTTTAACAAAACCTCCATTGAACAAAAGCAGGCAATGGGTCTGACTAGAGAGTGGCTCCTGGCTCTCGTGAGTGGGATTTAGCCCACAGAAACTTTTGTTAAAAGAACAGTTAATGCCAGATGCTGCTTGAGGACAGGCTGTCTGGACAAAAGGGAAATCCCAACGGGCCCAGGCCATTTAATCAACGGCACCTCCCGTCTTTGCTCACGGGGACCCCACATGTACCGAGCCTCTACTGAGTCCACATGGCGTACATGTATTGTTTCATTCACACAGTCATGCTGGGAGCCAGGGGTACTATCTCTGCTCTCCAGAGGAAGAGACTTAGGCCCAGGGACTGAGGAGTCTGCCCAAACCAGCCGGTGAGTCAAAGGAGTAAGAGTCAAGACCCATCGCTGAGGTTCCCTTCAATGCTTGACAAAGCAGAGCGAAGCGTGCTGTGGAAATTTTTCTCCGTCTTAAAAGCTTAGGCGGAGGACATCCCCACTCTCCAGGGCGGGAAGCCAAGTGAGGGAGAGAGGGGCAGAGAGAGAAGCCTCTGTTCAGGGGCAGAAGCAGGTTCTGTCACTCACGGAGGATAAGGCCATGGCAGACGAAGGGTGGTGCGGAGCAGGCTGGACACAGGTCCAGACCCCAGGGCCCACGTCAGTGGCCACACAGTGGCAACACATTCGGCTTTCAACACTGGTCAGTGTCAAGGAGGTGGAAGTTTTTCTAATGTAACTACTGACTTTCTTAGAAGAAAAAGGAGGCCGCGAGGCAGCCCTAGGTGCCCTGTCGCCGGCCAGCCGGGTCCCTGTCACACAGCTCCTGAGCCGGCTTGCCTGGGCTGGGTTAAGATGTAAACGAGATGGTGTCAGCCGGGTCTGCAACGCTGAGCTCGGGGACACTGGGGCTGGGCCTCCCGCCTCGCGGGGCCCGCAGTTCCATCCACGTCAGCGCCACAGGCGTGCGCAGCGGTGCGCCCGGGCTCGGAGAAGGAGGCCCCCAGAGCCAGCGGTCTTGGTGCCGCTGAGCTCGGACTTCCAGGTCTCCTGCTTATGTCTCTTTGCTCTTCCCTCCCTTCGGGTCGGGGCTGCTCTTCCGCCACCCTCAGGCCCTCTCCCTACTCTGAATCCGTGCTGGACTCGGGAAGCAGGGCGCCCGTCACAGTCTGTGCAGAGCAAGAGGCCGCCATTGCTGGGTGAACAGTGATGGATTTCCCAGGCCGGGGAGGATGGACTCGCCGCTTCGTCCACGGAAGGGCTGCGCGATGCTGCCGAGCCTCCATCTTGGGGCCCAGGTTTAGAGGAGCTGCGACTGCTGCACGGGGGCTCTGTGCTGGGTCCAGTCTATCCTCCTCGAGGCAGGACCCCTCTGCTGTCCCCGTTCCCCAGCGCTCAGCTCGGTGCCCGGTGTGCGGAAGGCACCGGAGCGCGGCTGTGTGGAGATCCAGCGAGCGCTCTGTGCTTCTCACTTCCTGGTCACCATGGTTTTCATTTTCCCAGCCTCAGGTGGACGCAGGGATCTGACCCACGGCCGCTGGACAGCGCCCTCGTGCAACGGGCATCTGAGTGCGCGTCCTTCAGGCCCTGTCACCACTCTGTTCGCTAGGAACTGTAAACACGATGGGAATATTTAAAGCCATCCAATTTCCTCTTTTTATTAGGTTTCCTTTGGCCTGCTCCCTTCCCACACAACAGTCAGGGTCCCAGTGGTGATGCTTCATATTGGCAAAGCAGGTAAAAGCTGAGCAAAGCCTTCCCCTCTGGTGGCTTTACTTAAAAACCAGATCCCACAAGAGGACAGGCCAGGGATCAGTGGTTCCATCTTAGAGATGAGGCAGAGGTGTAAAGTGACCTGCCTAAGGACACACAGCTGCCAGCGCTGAGACCAGGATGTAGCTCAGAGTGTTGGCAAATTGAGACCAGACCAATCGCGCCTGGAGCCAACATGAACACTTTGGCACAGGGCTATAAATAGGCTTGGCATGTGCTGGTGTCTGCCCTCCTGCTGGGTGGCAGCTCCAATCAGAAAAGCACGCAACATGCTGCATTTAGACACGAAGCTGTGGTGGTCTCCATGCAGCCCAAGGCAAGGGCAGAAAGGTGCTCTGGGTCCCTGGTCTGAGCAGCCCTCCCTCTGTCACCGCCAGCATCAGTCCAGGTGAAGATGCCCTGCAGGGCCTCTGGACTCCATCCTATCTGGAAGGGACTAAGTGTCTTTGGGAGCACGTCAAGTGGGGACTCGACCCTTGAGGAAGTACAGACGAAGACACTAAGAGAAACCTCACCTCAGAGCACCCACTTCTAACAACAGCAGGGCAGGGGCGGAGGTCGGCAGGTGGCAGGTGGGGCGGAGCCCTGCACTGCACAGAAGGTAGTCAGCTAACCCTCGGTCGGCCACAAACCCAGAGGTACCTCAGCGCCAGCCCAGAGTGAACTCAGAGCCACTGGTGTGGTTTGAATCAGAACGGAGTCTGTTCGCATTTTTGCAAATAAGAGATGGTCTGTGCCTGGTGTGGCATCTTCATGGATTGTCATCATTGATTTATTTTTCCTGAAGTTTCCTGTTCTCCTCCTTTGACCAGTACAGACCCCCCCACCAGGCACTGGCTCTTTGGAAGACCCGAGGATGCAGAGGGAGAAAATCCAGTTTCTTCCTTAAAATGTTCTCCAAGTTGGTTTTGTTCTCTTCTGTAAAATGGTCCTCTTCTGGACTCTCAGTGGTAAGGAGTAAGGTTTCAGGAGTTTAGAGTAAGATCCTTAAATCTGCATTTCCTGCATGTTCAGCTGCTTTCATGCTCCTCCTTTGAGTGAAATCTGGAGACTTTGTGGGGTTCCTCAGTGAGTCACCAGGTGCTCAGCTCGCCACAGAGCCCGTCAGTACTGTCACTATCCTGCGCTAGGTCCACACACTTGGGCCCTGAAAGAGCCTGACATTTGCTGAGGGATCGCTCTACGTGGGCACCAGGCAAAGGGTGTTTGCGTACTGAACTTCCAGGTGGACCTGGAGAGATGGGGACACCACTGTCCCTGTTCTACAGATGAAGCTCAGAGAGAGCATGCAACGTGCCCAAACTCAGGGCTATGTGACCGAGCAGGGACTCGGCCTGGGGCCAGCTGACTCTTGGGGGCCGAATGCCAAGCTCATCCAGAGCCTCGGGAAACTTCAGCCTTAGCTATGGTTGTTCCTGTCCCTTTCAGCCTCTGCAACTCTATAGAGTGCGGTGGGACACTGAAGGCCAAGTGCACAGCAGATGGCGGAGGGATCCACCGCCTGGTGAGCATCTGCAGTCTGAGGTCACCTGGTCCCCTGCCAGCTGTGCTTCCACTGGTGACCTTAGTCAGCAGACAGTGTTGTACACTGGGAGCCATTTGAGATCCCCAAGGTCCCTTCTGTTTCCGACACGTAGCACTCTCCCTATGCCTGGACTACCTTGAAGGTAGGCAGTGAAACTTGTTCAATTTCACCTTCTTGGATTTAATCAAACATCTCAGCCTATTTTGTTTTTTTGTGTACCCCGGCTCTGCCATCTGACATAGTTCACGACCTGTCTTTTTGTGTAAGGTAGCTGTTTATAACTTCCTATAACCTTATAACCAAGTTACCGATGCAAACATAAAAGTGAACAGAAATCTGTGGTCCAACACTAGAGACTACACCCAGAATACTATCAGTCTGAGGCCAGATCGGTGAGTTCTCCTTGTGTGGCATGTCCTCCTGACATGGGTGCATGAGGGGAGACAGTACCAGAATGTTAGCCGGCCTCACTCCCAGGTCAGGGCTCATACTGTGTTACTAAGTCAGAAGATGATGGAGAAAAGCTCATTGCTCAGATTAGATGGGGAGTTGGGTGGCCAGGACTAAATCTTGGTTTGGCCACAACATGGCCACAACATGGGTAAGCCTCTTTGCCTCTCCGGGCCTCTATTTCATACTCCATGAAAGGGGGTAGTCATAGTTCCTCACAGGGTTGTCCAAAAGATGGGATGAGGAATTAAAATGTACGTTGTTACTAGTCATGTACAATATAACTGTAAAGGACTCAGGGTTAGGTAATGAAGAGTTCATAGGTTGCCCTAAACTTCAGACTCTGCATCCTGCTTGCTGGCCAGGGAGGGGGACCAATGGCTTCCATGTCGCCTGGTATCTGCCTCTCCCTCTGTGTTGCAAACTGTGTGGCTGGGTGGGCTTAGCAGTGGTCACCAGGGCTTCCCCAAGGGTCACTTTGGGCTTAGAGACGGAGCGCAGGCTCCCATGGAGGGGCTTCCTGGACAGAGGAGCAGGGGCTGTTACCCCAGAAACCCAGGCTTCAGGCCTGGTGGGTCCAGGCAGGGGGGAGAAGCTTAGCAAACCACAGAAAAAACACCTGCGTTACTTACACAACAAAACACTTTTGCCGCCATGTTCTGGTCAAACTGCCCCAGGATGATCCTCACATCATTGCCCTGTGGACAAAAGCACACGCAGGTGAAGGTGGGTGACGTCACATGCTCCTTGGGCTCAGGGGTAGGGGAAGAGAACATTCCTGGGCCTGGCTTCTGGGCACAGGCTCTGCATGGCTTGGGTGCATGGAGCTTCATCCTGCTGTGGCACTGTGCCCCTCTGAGGGGTACCCTGGGTCCCACAGCTGTTCTTGCTGGTGTGGCTGGGAGCCTGGGCCAGGACTGAACCAAGTGGAGGCCAGTGTGGGGGGCTGCAAGGGCCCTGGAGTTGTCTCTGCTCTCCTTCAGCCATGATGGGTGAACTCCAGTGGGCCCTGAAACACCATCTAATTCTCACTTTCTAAACAGGAGAACTGAGGCAAGGCAGGGAAGGGCTCTTCCAAGGATGCTGACAGCAGAGACTCACTGCTGCCACTCACTGTCCCCTGCCCAGTGTTTTAGGTTTTTCTGTATCTTCTTGATAGTTGATCATGACATTCTCAGTCTGCAAAGCTTCCCATGTAAAAGTCTCTTCAGCTCCACCACCAAGCCTCAGGTGGCCCCGGCTGCCTCCCTTCCCCACCTCAGCCCAATCTTCATGGCTGAAAGGTGGGATAAGAATGGCATCTACTTTATGGATTGCTGGGAGGGCTGAGAAAATCCTTCTGAAGTGCTTAACATAGTGCCTGGTGCACAGTAAATGCCTGGTAAGAGCCAGCTAGTCTTCAGTATTTTAAAGCTTTCCTTGCCTAATCTCTAAGGAAATTTTATATTTGAAAGCTCTATAAATGGGATTATGCTCACTCTCTCAGTGTGGTTAACAGGTGAATACTGTACAACAGCCCCTTATACCTCTTTTATTCATTCAACAAACATTTGCTAAGCATCTGCCTGAGGTTCCCTCCCAGGTCAGGTAATGGACCCCGGTCACCTTCCAGAGGACTGGAGTACAGCCTGTCCCACAGAGAAGAATGGCCACAACAGGACCAGGGCACTTGCTAGGGGGCCAGGTGGGCCCTGACCCACACCTGCTCCCACGCGGGGCCTCCTGGCCTCTGCAGGGAGGCTTAGCCTCGCAAGAAGCATCCCTTCCTGCTGCTCCTCATCCCCTCGAGCAGACCTCAGGCCCTTGGATGCATGAAGAGGAAAAACATGCCTTTAAAGATCAGTTTTTAGCATCTTTCAAAATTGGAAAGTGCTGACTGGGAGGCCATTTTACTCATCATGTACTTTAGCAGAATAAAAAAGGCCTCATTCTAAAATCATCCTCCGTTTGCAAGCAAGAATGGAAAGAAGAGGAAAAAATTTGCTCTGAAAGGACTTTAAAGGATCGTTAAGAGAGCAGTTGAAGGAAAGCAAGCCTTTGTCATCACCACGTCTGCACTGCTATAAAAAGTCCTGAGCTGCTTCCGTTCCATGGACAGGCTCCCAGGCGCTCTCCAGAGTCTTTCTGCCTCTTGGCTGAAATCTTTTAGCATTGCTTGCTGCTAACATTATCTGTCCATCTGTCCATCTGTCCATCTGTGCCTCTATCTGTCCAGCCACCCACACACCCACCCACCCATCCGTCCCACCAGGTGTCGCATGGGCTCCTGTCAACACCTCCACAGCCACTCCCCATCTTCCTGCCCTCCTTAAACGCCATTGTCACACTCCTGGCTCTTGGTTCCTGTGGTGCTCTAAGCAGCCCCATTCATGGCCCGGCCACAAATGCTGTGTGTGTGCTGTGGACTCTCAGTCTTCTTTCCCCAGCCCAGCCCTGCCTCCTGCTGCCCACTAGACACGTGGTGGGATTCTCCCAGCAACGCCAGTGCCACAGGCCCCAAGTCCAATTCATCGCCTCTCCTCCTAGGCCTCTCCTCCTTATGCTCTCAGTCTCTAGGAATGGTACCGCCAGCCTCCCACTCACCCACGTGGAAACTGGGAGTCTGTAAGATTCACTCCTCTCCCTCACTTCCCACATCCGCGCTCCCCCAGAGCCTGTTGCTCCATCTGCTCACTGGCTCTCAGTCAGCCCCTCCCTCCAGCCTGGCTGTACTGGCTTTGGCTGCCGTCCTTCCTTCCTTCCTTCCTTCCTTCCTTCCTTGGTGAATTGCTGATTTCCACCTGTACCTCTCACCCTGTCCCCAGCACCCTGGCCTTCAGAGAGTGGATGAAAGGGCCGCAGCAGGTCAGGTCCAACAGTGGGAAACCTTTCTATGGACGCGGAGGCTCAAAGATCAGATTCTGAGCTCCCCAGTAGGACATCTGAGATTCTTTACCAACTGGCTCCTGCTCACTGCTCCATCACATTTCTCACTACTTCCTGTGGCAGTAAGGGTGTTTCCCAAAACATGCAATTCATTCACCCATTCATCTACTCACTCATTCACTAGTTCATTCATTCATTCATAGTCCCACTCTGTCTGTCCCTTTCTGAAAGCTCACCCATCCAGATCAGCTTTCGCATCCCCACTCTTGGACAACTGCTACCCACCTCTTAAGAGCTCGGCCCCCTACTCTGACAAGCCAGCTCCCTGTCCATTTCGTCTTCTGTGAGTCTGGGGCACCTGCAGTCCTCTCCATTCTGGCCCAAGTCCACTTATTTTTCTGTCTCCCTCTCCAGGACTGTGGAAAAGGTGCTTCATCTGCATGAGCTGGCTCCCAGGACAGGGCACAATGCACATGTTGGTGAGTGGGGCTGGATGCTGTGTGCAGCACGAGCACACACTGGCTGCTCAGCAGCTGTAGGCATTACCGTTCACCACAGTGATCACATCCGCTCATTGTAGGGCCTGGTACCCTTTGTATTCATCATGTCCACTTCTCAAATAGACCAAAGGACCCACATCTTCATGGCTGACCACCTGCGACAGATGAATAACCACCTCTGCCACTTGTGGACCATTTAGCATCCCTATTCCCAGGACAACCAGGCTGTATGAACCCCCTGTTCTTATGTGCTCGGGCTGTTAGGCATGGATGTGGCTCATGGGATCACTTATACGTACTTTGTCCCTTCCTGGAGGGCTCTTCCCAAGGCTGCACGGCACCCCAGGACCAGAGCTTTCACTTTGGGGCTCTTGATCTTCAGAGGGTCCTGGAGAATGATCATCCTGGAGCCAGGTGATGCCCGAGGGAGGAAGCCGTCTGCTTACAGGGGCTAGCAGGATGGGAAGGATGCTGCCCTGCCTGGGGCAGAGGAGAGAAGCTGTTCCCAGTAACAGCAGGTAGAGCCCCAGGTGCAATATGTTCACACCGTTCCTGAGGAGGTGGCCCAAGGCCATGAAAAACACGAGAATTTCTGGCTCTTCAGGCTGTAGCAGCATCTTAGTAGCAGAGTCAAGAGTGCAAGGGTAGGACCTGGAGAATGTGGCAGTTTGTACACATGTTTGTGTGCCCTCGCAGAAGTTTCAGAATCACACTTTTCAATCCTACATAATGTGAAAGTTCAGGCAGTGGGATGAGAAATTTGGAGCTGGTAGTGGCCCCTGTTTCTAGTCGAGACCCCTAATCGCCTTTCAGGGGTGTGAGCTCGCTCTCCCAGGCTCAAGGAGCTAGAACTATTGAAGGAGAACTAGGGGGCAGAGAGGGAGCCCTGAGGATGAAGTGACAGAGAGAGCTGTGGTGTCCCAGAGAACGGGGACACCTGGGTGAGGGCAGGGTCTGCAAAACCTTGTCCTGTAGTGGACTCACTCTTTCGCAGGCTATCGGGAATGAAGGCGCCGACCCCAACGTGGTACGACTGACAGCCTCTTCCCAGACGGCTGGCTGGTGAATCACACAGGCTGACTATGTTTACACCTGGATGAGGCCAGTACCACGGGGTGAACCGCAGTGGGGGTGGGCTTGGGGGGCCGCCTCACCCTAGAGCTCTCATGGAAGTGGCCGAACTTTGAGACCAGCCACTGAGTGCTTTGTGGAGAGGAGCCCATGATCACCCACATCCTTTAGCTTCCTCTCTCTGGACTTTTTCCTCATCTGTTGTCTAGGATTTCAACTCCAAGATGCTTAAAGGGACCTAACATTGCACATACATGTACACACATGCACACATGACACTTCAGAATGACCCAATTCGAAGAAGCTGAGTAATTCCAAAGTTGCCAGGAATCCTAACATGTAATGCTAAGGACCTTTGTGCCTGTCATGCTGAGAGACACACGACCGCATCTTGAGAGACACCGTTACTACGCCCTCTTCCAGGAGTCTCATTAGCAAAAAAGGCCCCCAGAGCTAAGCACTTCTCCCAAGAGCTGTGGACATGTGGGCCTCACTGGAGGCCCCCTCCTCCTGAACTGGTGCACGCTAAGCTGCAGAGAGGGGCACTGCTGCAGCTCATCTCTCTGGGAAGTACCCTTGGCTTCATGAGGTGTCAGGTGTCTGTGCCCCAGAGACCCCCGTGAGGCCGGATGAAACTGGTTCTCAGTCAAGGGTTCCCTCCTGCTTTAACCAGCTGCCCCCTTTCCCGTGATCTCCTCCTCCACGAGTCCCTTCCACAAGAGCCTCAGGCTCTGCTGCCAGGGACTCAACCTAAGACCTGGGCACACAGGTGGGAAGTGGTGGCACCAGGTTGACCAGATCCCTTGACTCCTCCCCTGCCTACTGCTCCCCAGGCTGAGAAAGCAAACATCCCCCATCCTGAGCTGCCTAAGCTTAGCCTCCGGTCTTCGGCATCAACTCACGGTGAAAAGTCATGCAGGTTTTCAAGCAAAAGGATGCGAGGGCACCTGTGATCCTGAGTCACTGAAACATTCCCAAGAGCAGGTGGTTAGGAGACAAGAAAGATCCAGGCTGGCCCACTGACCTCTGCGGCAAGAATGCCCGGTCCTGCAAGGAAGGTCATGGCTGCCCCTGACGCTGACTCCTGCTTTGTCCGGAGTCTCCTACCATCCAGACACTTGTCTCAGCCCACACTCACTGCATCCTGGTTTCCCAGGGACCTCACCTCACAGGCCCACTCTTTGTACCCCATGGGGCTGCTGAAAAACACACCGTACAACATATGAGGTACAGAAAAGGGATGAGGTGCTCTGGACCCGAAGGCAACCGAGCTGCTAGAGGCTGGCATGACGTGGGCTGGGAGGTAGCCTGACCCCAGCCAGAGGCTGCCTCTGTGCAGCTGAGTTAGGCCTGGAGGGTGAGACTAGAACGTTCTGAAAGTCCTCCTGGCTCTGGCAGGCTGATCCACCCAGAATGAATACTTCCCCCTGTTTAACAAAAATTAGTCTTTCTTAGACATTTCCCTCCCTACCACCAGAAACATCCCTAAAGGCACAGAAGCCGGAAGCATGTACTCACGCTCCAGCAAGGGCGTGAAGAAGTAGCCCACAGCAGCCCGCTGGCAAAGCATGGCATTTCTTTAAAGTTTATTATTGTATCTTGAAAATTCATGTATATTTAGCATTCCAATAATATATCTGTCTTAAGACAAAAAAATAATACTTTTTCTTCTTCATGTCTCTGAGAAAAGCTGGCCCGCTGGGACAAGGCACCATGTTTGTTCTGCACCTTTGTGTCCACCACAGGCTGCCCATGTGAGCCTGTTCTTGGGCTCCTGTGCTGGGGTGTAGGTGTGGCCACAACTGCCACCAGGGCTCTCATCTCTGGTTGTGGGAAAAGGGGACAATTCCTACTGGGATTTTTCTACCTACTGTGGGAAGAAAAGAGGTAGGACTCTCCCAGGGAGCAAAGATGATATCTGTCACCTCCAGGCCTGTTGATAAAAGTCATCTTCCTGTGATGGCTTCCCATGATGTCTATATCTGAATCTCAACTGAATGGTGTTATACAGGGTGAGATATAGCGGGCAAGGCAGGTTGTAGGTGGAATTAAGGGAGGTGATCTTAAAGTAGGGAATTTTCTTGAAAATACAAAGTAAGCACAAGGGTCCTTCAAAGTTGAGGAGTCACAGACAGAGTAACACAATGTCAGAAGAACTCTATTGACCACTGGTAGGTTTGAAGACAGAGCAAGGGGTCCCCAGCAAGGAGCACAGGCAGGTCCAGAGGCTGGAAAAGGTGAGAGGATGGATTTGTCCCAGGACCTCCAGAAGGAATCGGCTCTGCTGACACTTTAATTTTAGCCAGCCGAGACCCCGAGGCCTCCATGTGGGACTTCTGGCCTCCAGGACAATGAGACCCCTCTGTGCTGTTTGCAACCATCAGATCTATTATAAACCACCAGAAACAAAGGCACTTCCCTCCCAACAGGTCCTGACCCTGAACGGATTCTGCTTCCCTTGCACTCTCTTGGGTTTCACGGCCCTCTCTGGCATTCCTGACCAGGCTGGGGCTTTTCTGGTCACAAGTGTCCCCTTACTCTGCCATTTCAGGCATAAGCATTACTCTCATATTGGAGTAGAAATGAGCTAATTTTGTGATTTGCTCAAAAAGCAAGCCCATGTGCTTCTGGGTGATAGGGGCAGTTCCTTCTCCTCCCTTTTTTTTTTTTTTTTTTGAGACAGGGTCTTGCTTTGTAGTTCAGGCTGGCTCTGAGCTCACTATGTAGCCTGGGCAAGCCTCGAACTCAGCAATCCTCCTGTCTCTGCCTCCCGAGTGCTGGGATTATAGGCGTGAGCCACCACGCCCGGCTCTCCTCCCTTTTCTTTTTAGAGCACAAAGTCTAGCTCTGTTATGGGTCCCCCATGATGGAGCCCCCCTTACTGGAGCTCAAGCAATGCCCAGGTGCTACAAAACAAATACAAGAGTTTTCTGCTTAGCCTGGGTCTCTGTCAGCCAGTCTATAGCTAGACTGCTGGGCAGTGATTTCGACCCACTCACTTTTCAGCAGCTGACCAGGGACAAGTTAGTAAAACCCCCCCACCCCGAGCTTCGGTTTCTCTACTTCTAAAATGGAGACGGTAATAGCATCTACCTTTAAAGCAGGTGGTGGCAAATATTTTCTATAAAGAGCCAGATAGTAAATAATTTTTGTTTCACAAGCCACAGAGTCTCTGTTGCAATTACTCAGTTCTGCTACTGTAGCACTAAAGCAGCCCAAAGCAATGACGTAAATAAATGTGCTGTAATAAAACATTATTTATAAAACCAGATGGTGGGCCAGATTTGACCCATGGGCTGTAGTATGTGGACCACTATTACAGAATCATTGTGAGGATTAAATGAATTAATAAATCGCTGTGCACCTAGCAAATGCTAAAGTCTGTTGTGTATTGGTGTTGAAGCAGAGATGTGAGGTAAAGCCAGAACAGTGATAAACATGGTAAGGTAAGAAAGAGAAACACACGGAGCATTCATAGCTTGACTATGAAGCAAAGCCTTCACTCCCCTGAGAAATCCATCTGAAAAATGTGGGTTCTGTAGGCTCAGAGTGCCTATATGTATTGCTCACAATTTCCTTGCTTTACAGCCCAAAGCATGGGTTTTGTTAGGCCCTTTGATTTTATTTTCATGGTCTTTTAAAGATAAAGAATTCTGTGGCTTTTCTCCTACATTCCATAATTTTATGAGTCAGTGTTTTCTCTACTCCAGTGTTTCTCAAATTTCCAACATAATTTCAACCACCTGTGTGGACCATCACACAACCCTGCTCAGTGGATGTCCATCAGCCTTTCCACAGAGCAGGGACAGAAGTTGAAGCTAGGATCTATTTGATTCAAACTTCCTGTGTGGAAGTTCTATTTGGGATAACGACAAAGTTCTTCAAGAGGATGATAGGACGTCTGCATGACACTGTGAACGCAGTTAACGTCACTGAATCAAATGCTGTAAAATGGTAGATTTTGTCATGTATATTTTCCTACAATAAAAATATGGTAAAAACTAGAGTAGTGCTTTTTATGCTGAACTGGGGCAAACAAACACAAAACAAAAAGGAGAGTGGTAAGCGACTCCTACAAAAACAGGAATGTGGTTACTAAAGGCGAGCAAGGTGGATGACGGCTGGGAGTAGGCAGATGGAAGGGCTTCTGGGATGTCTGACAAAGCCTCTTGACATGTGTGGTGTCCTTGTCATTGTTAAAGCATTCATTTGATGAATGCAGGTTTTGAATCTGCATTTTAATTTACTAGACTTTTTTCAAAGTTTAGTTCTTTCCAGGAAAGTCTTTGGGCTCCACTCTCCTGGATGGAACCAGGGCAAACACCCTTCATAATGCCATTCCAGAAGGCAGGCTCTTGAATACAGTTGACATAATATACCCAGCAAGTCCTCCAAACCATGCAAACATGGCTCAGGTGCGGGGGGCCTCTTGCAGGGAGGGAGCAACTGAGGTGGACAAAGAGGGAAGCTCAGAGCCAAGGCTTGGACAAGTTCAGTACTAGTCTCTGCACGGGGCTCCCAAGGCTCCTGGACAGCAGAATTACAGCCCCTTGCATAAGACATGCCTTAAATAAGCTTAGAAGACCTAGGGTCACCACTGCACAGAGATGGTGTTATTTCCTGATTTTCTGGATAAAATCTTCGCTACGTTTCTGCCAAATCAGCCTTATTAAGTTCATTATTCATTTCTTCTCTGTTCTTATTTTCGCCTGGGTGATCTGTCCAAGACTGAGACAGGAATGTTATGTCTCCCAACACTATTGTGATTCTGCCAATTCCCCTTTGTATTTCCAACAGGCTTTTCTTTATTTATTTCAGTGAGATATAATTTGGAGCAATAATAGTCCATCAGCCTGTTATTCTCATAGAAATTTGTACACTTATGTACAGAAAATGATTCCTTAATTTCGTTGACTGCCTGTACCCTGAACTCCTTGTGGTTCGATATGGATGGCAGGCTTCTTTCTGCATTTAGTAGATCTTTGCCTCAGCATTTACCTTCAACCTTCCTGTACTACTTTATCTGTGACAAACAATTTTTCTAAACATAATTTGAAAGCCCTTCTCTTTTAATGGTGAGTTTCACCTCTTTGAATTTCTGATCAAAATCATTATATTTTGTCTGTGTGAACTGGTTGGAACTTTCTGGTTTTCACAATCATTTTGTATTTTTTTAATACATGAGTTAAGTTTCTGTTTGTTCTAATATTCCATGTTTCAGCAGCTCAAGTTCTGTTTAATAGTATATTTACCATTGACTGATCCAATGAATTCCTTAGCTTCTGTTTCTCTAATTGTGAAACTAATGAGAAAAAATGTCCTCTTTTGCATCCCTCTCCTAATTTGGATGGAGAGTTTAGAACTCATTTTAAAGAAGTTACCTGCTCTGTGAATGTAATTTGGATTGTTACATCTCAGTTACTGTTATCACAATCTCTGTTTTTACCTTATATGTAAAATTACATGTAGTTTGCATTGGTAAACACTTTTATAACAATTATTTAGGCTTAGTTCTCTTTCTGCCAATTTTGTGGTCCTTTCTTGCCATTTCTATTACGGCCTTGGCCATAAAGGGTACCACTGTGTTCGCCAGCTGACATCAGCTTTCGGCAGGGGACCTGACTGGTACACAGCGAGAGCCTTCCATACTGCACAATGTCTCCCAGGTGCTCCATTGTCTCTGGGATTTAATGCTGCAAGAAGTGAGAGTGTAGCCTGGTTTTTGTGCCTGTGTGGAAAGTTTGTTTTTTCTTGGGCTAGATAGCTGTAAGATTTCCCTCTAATGGGAAAATCTTACAGATATCTAGCTTTGTGTGTATGTCAAAACATTTACCAAAATGCATCCAGGTCTGACTCTCTTCACCAGTTCTGCTAGAGTGCATACAGACCAGCTAGCTTGCATGTAGCCTTCACATTTCTGTATAAAGTTCTTATTATTTTTGCTGACCTGGCAGATAGGTAACAAAGTTCATGTTCATTCCATACTACAGATTTTGCAGTTCAAAAAATGGTCAAATACTGCCAATGTCATATAATTCAATTTATTGGGTCTGTCTTTAACCCACTTAAATTTGTTTCCTATTTTTTTAAGGCAAGCTTCTTCCTTGAGAATAGTTTTAGATATGCAGAAACATTGTGACGATAGCACAGACAGTGGCAGTGAACCTGCGGCACACAGCAGGCTGTTATCCCCGAGAACCCTGAGCGGTTCTCTGTCTCCAGTACAGAGCTTTCTCACGCATCCCTCCCCAGTGCCTCCTACTATAAGGAGATTACGTTAGTATGGTGCACTAGTGGCAGTCAACAAACCATTGTTGATTGATACACTGCTATTAGACAAGCTCATCATTATTCAAATTTCCAAATTTCCTTAGTTTTTTCTCTATAATGTCCTTTTAGCTGTTCTTTAGGCCTAGGAAATCACATTATACCGAGTTGTTTGGGCCCCGTTTGGCTCTGTTTTTAATAACTTAGGTGGCATAGGGGTATGCATCTGATATTTTGTAGACTGGCCTTCAAGTGGGATTTGGCTGCTGTTTCTCTCATGGCGAGACTGGAGTAGTGGGTTTGGGGGCAGGAGACTGAGGGTCAAGAGCATTTCTATATCTTTTTTGTTTGTTTGTTTTTTGAGACAGGGTCTCACCTTGTAGTTCAGGCTGGCCCTGAGCTCACTATGTAGCCCAGGCAAGCCTCGAACTCAGCAATCCTCCTGTCTCTGCCTCCTGAGTGCTGGGATTACAGGCGTGAGCCACCACGCCCAGCCAAGAGCATTTCTGATACCTCGCAACAAGGGTACTGGCAATGCAGATCTCTGCTCAAGCTGGCCCTGACAGCCTGGCAGAGGCAGTGTTCATCTGGCTTCTCCACTGTCCAGTATCTTTCCTTCATACTGTGCTTTTTGTAAGGAAGTAACTTAAGAAGTGAGTAGCTATATGTGACTCTTTATGGCACAAAGGGTCAATATAAGTCATTTGGAATTCTACTGTATGAGAGATTTGTCTATTCTCTCCCATGTAAGCATGGAATTGGACAAATATTTTTTTCATACTTTGGGTTTTATTCTAATACTACTACTAATAACCCCTCTCCCACCATCTTGCTCTGTAGTCCAGGCTTGGTTTGAACTCCAAATCCTCCTGCCTCAGCCTCCCAAGTGCTGGGATTATAGGTGTGAGTAACCAGGCCTGGTTTTCCAATACTGCCCTACATTTTATGGTTCAAATTTTCCAGCTTTGGACATCGGAAACTCTTTGGTTGGCTGTTGTGTTCTCTAGAGCCACCCCTGCCAGCGTGTGGTGTGGTGCTTATTTGGAGCACTTTCTCTCTGACACTGTCAGATGTTCCAGAATCTTCTTGCATATTTCCAGCTCCACAGAACCAGCCCTCTCTCCAAGTAACCTTGCTTTTTCTAAACTGGAAAATAGTATTAGAAGACAAACTCTTGTTGTTACTAAGGTTACTGTTTTGCTTTTGATCTTCATACTGTATCATGTATCCAAGTTTCTTGTTAAGATCACCCTTTTCCCATGCCCATTATTATTGCCTCTTCTTTTACTGGATTAATCTCTTTGGACATCTCCTCTGAATTTGGAGAAAATATCTCAAGTTTGTTTGCTGCCTCCTTGATTTTTACTTTCATTGGCTTGGACTCTGCTCTCAACTGCCTCCAATGCAGATTCCTGTTCTGCCACCGGATATTTAGTTTTCTTTCTTATCCTCTGAACCTCCTTCTCCATCTTAAAGCAGAAACTTTCTTTTATTCTGTACTTTCCAGAACTTACCACCCTTTCTTTCTGGAGTATTTTGACCATGCGTCCTCTGTTGTTTCGTTTGGTTTCAGGTGATGGGAAACAAATAGCAAACCTCACAGGCAGAAATTCTGCTTCTTAGAACTATATTCTAGTGGGACGGGACAGATGCTAAAGCAGCATAGGAAGGTGGATAGCATGTCACACGTAATGGGAGTGAATTATGTTCCCCCAAAGGCATGCTAATTCTTAATCTCCAGAACCTCAGAATGTTACCTTATTTGAGAACAAGTTTGTGGAGATGTAATTAGTCAGGATGGGCCATGGTGGAATAGGCTAGCGTTTACCCATTTGATTCTTGTGCTCAGAAAAGAATGAGGTGAAGAAGAAAGGACTCAGAGGCAGATACTTATGCTATGCAGCTAGGATACTGTGGTGATGCCAGAGGCCAAGAGAAAGGCCTTGAAGGGCCTAGGACCCACAACAGTGCATGGTTCTGCCCACACCTTGACTCTAGCACTGGCACAGGATAAATTTTTATTATCTTAAACCACTTAGTTTATAGTCCTTCATTTCAACTGCCCCAGGAAAGAATACAGATGTCAACCCATGAAATGGAGAAAATCAGCAGAAAAGGAGAAGTGGGAATTTGAGAAGAAAGAGTTTTAATTTTTAAGTATCAGAGAAGGTCTCTGGGAGAAAGAATTGACTAAGAAAAATGACTCCAAAAGAGTACAAGAAGGAGCCAGGTGGTTGTGTGGGTAAGTCTTCCGTGTTGGGGAAGCCTTGGCCAATAGACAGCACATCTGTCCCCATGTGTACATGTGTCCTCTGGGCCACAGAATGTTGGAATCCTTTCTCCGGATCTCCGAGCAGTGGGACAGCTGGTTGATGGTACCACCCAGACCTGATTTGAACTCCAGCCTGCCACTTCTAACTGGCTGCCTTGTAATAGTTCCTTCACCACCATAATCCCACCAATGAAATGGGCATGCAAAAATTCCTTCCATTTGAAGGCTTTGGAAAGAACAGAATGAGTGCTAGAAGGTCAAGGGTGCCCCCCACACCTGGCCCTGGTCCAGTGCCACCTATTTCTGTCATTATTTTCACCATCATTAATGATCCTCCTACACTGGTTCATCTGGTTGAGTTCTCATTTTCTTGCAGCCTTTCAGCTGTTACCTCTGCTCTCTGCACAAAGGATCTTTAAAACTTGAAAGCCCTTAGAACTCTGCTGGGCCTTGGAGACCAGGAGCTATTTCAAGTGCCTGCCCCAGGGAGGCACCCTGCATGTGGCAGCAGAATGTCAGCACAGCGCAAGTCTCTCCCCAGCTGGCCACCCAACTCTGAGTCCTCCAGGGACCATACTGCCAGGCTGCACCCTCCCATCACACAGCTGTGGCACCATGGGGAGGAGCTGGGTAGAGCCAGGTGCTGCTGCTTGGATCCCCACTGGCCTCCCAGCCGCTGTTACCCATCTGCAGAGGCTCCTGGGGCTGACAAGTAACCAGAGGCCCCATGTCTGGCCCAGAAGAGGACAGTGTTGCTCCCTGCCTCTGGGCTGCAGGCTCCTCATCTACCAACTGAGGGATCTGGAAGTGACAGCCCCAATCGGCCATCTGCTCTGACTGACGTAAGGAGGGACCTGTCCAAGTCAGGACAACGCCAACACCCGGCGACTGGGGTCTCCACGACGATGATTTCAGATGTGGGCACGAGGGAATGAAAGAGAAAAAAGTTGAGTGCTCTGGTGACACCTGAGTAAGCCTCCAGGAGCATCACACTGTCTCGTGATAAAAGACCATTTATTTTAGCTCTGCATTCGAGGTTCCTGGGAACCGGTGCCGAACACCAGCCTGAGCATCTTCCTTCTCACCCTCCTTGTACAGCAGCTCCATGGGATTCCTGTGGCTCTGAAGCACAGAGGAACAGTCCTGCCTGAACTCTGAACTGCATCCCTCCCCTGCCCTTAGGTACATCCTGCAAGGGCCTGGCTGGAGTTTTGTCCCTTCTTCAGAACCTTCTCTAAACCCTCTCCCCAGGTGGGATGAGTCACTTCCTGTCTTTGTTCCCAAGTCCCTTTGCTCCAGGTTTCCCTGAGAGGCTTCTGTCTTCCTCTCTGTGATGTGAGCTACTTGAGAACAAGGACAGGTTAAATGGCGGATGGTATCTGTGAGCCCAGGAGAGGGGCTACCACATAAAAGGCATTGGAGATAGTTTGTGTAAAGAATGAACCAATGAAAGTTAAGAGATCTACTTATGCCTGGAGGGACTTCTGGTTGACCCATTCTGTTACTCTGGCTGTTGCCAGATAGGGTCAGGAAACTGGGTTTTCAGTCTCAACAACAATATGTCTTTGCTGTGGGCTTTGGGCATGGCAGATCCTCTCTCAAAGTCACTTCAATACAGAGATGATAATAACTTTTACCATGCTCCCTTCAGATGAGGCTGAGAGAGAAACTACTGTGGAAACTCTACGAAGAGCTTTGCACATTGGTGTTCAGCACCCTTGGACAGGGCAGGACAGCAGAGTTAGAGGACAGGAGAGTCAGAGCTGGGGACTTCGACTACGTCTGATGCCAAAGTTAATATGAACTTGAGGTTGTCTCATGGTGAAGGGGTTTGGGGGACTCAAAACATCACCCTCAGCCTGTCACTGAGCATTCCAACCCCAAACAAGCTCCGTTTACCTTGAGTTTTTTGACACTGGTGCAGGGATCATTGGAGAAGCTCTCGGTGTCTGAAATCTCGATGTCTTCGCCATATAGCACCCCAGTCAGGTCATTCCTCACCTGTCAGCAAAGAGAAGGCAGAGAGGGTGGGTGTGCTGGTGGTCACAGGAAGAGCTGTCTAGCAGGGTCTTTCTGGGGAAAGAATTCAAGTGGACAAACCAGTTTCTCCGCTCCACTGATAAAACCGAGCATCTCCGACTGATACCTGAACAGGAGAAAAGGGCCTGCTAAAGTTGCCCATAGGGCACCCTGGCCAGACAAAACAAGGAAAGACCCTGGCTGACGCTTCCCTAACACAACGTCCTGTCTCTACATCAGGCTCTCCAAAAATGTCTTTATTCATAACTTGCGCTATGAATTTGCAATGTTATTTCACTCTTATGTCAAAAGAAATACCCAAGGCATTGAGAGAGACATTGAATACAGGAGAGAATAAAGAGGCATGACATTGGTCTGGTAAGTTTTGACACAAAGAACAATTAACATCTGTGTGCCTGGAAAGCACAAGGCTGCAAACACCAGGGCCGCCAGGACCAGCCCATGTGTGAAAGAGCCAGTGAGAAGGACGTCAGGTAGTGGTGGAGATTGTGGCAAACTGGTGACCACATGTCCTCTGAACACAGCTGTCATTCAATCATCATGCTACAATGTGGGCTTTGGATTGAACCCTTTTTGGGGGGAGAAACCAGAAATCTAAGCTTTTATAACATAACCTCCTACATTTCTTAGTGTTGATACTATTTTGAGGTTTGTATGCTTGTTTGTTTTACCAAGTTAGGATCCAATTAAGTGAGTCAAGTCCATGTCTGGCCTGCTGCAATGCATGGGCACCCTGTGCCAGGCCCCAGCAAAAACGTGACTGTGTTTTAGCAGAAAGAGCTTCGTGGAGGATCCAGCTTCCTCCTTCTGCCTTGTCACTAGCTTGCTGTGACTTTGGCTTATCCATGGTCCTCTACCTCCCCGAGCCTCTGTTTCTTCTCATTTAGATAATTCTTATGAGTATTTCTCTTTCATTTCCAGGGACAGATATTATGAAAAAAAAAAAAAGAAAACAACAAGTGTTTTCAACAAGGAAGAAAACTGGGACTCTTGAAAATTGCCCGTGGGAATGTAAAATGGGGCAGCATTCTGGAAAAGAGAATGGCAGCTTCTCAAAAAAAAAAAAAATTAAAGAATTGCCAAATGATCCAGCAATTCCATTTTTGAGTATCTACACAAAAGAATTAAAAACAGGGACTTGAACAGGTATTTGTTCACAGCAGCATTATTCACAGGTGCCAAAAGGTGGCACAACCCAAAAGTCTATTGCTGGATGGATCAGTGAACAAATTGTGGTTTATATGTACAGTGGAATATTGTTCGGCCTGAAAAAGGAATGGAATTCAGATGCAGGGTATAACATGGATGAACCTTGAGGATGTTACGCTATATGAGAGAAGGCAGATGTAAAAAGGTAAATATTATAAAATTCCAATGATATATGGTACTTGGATAGACAGATTCTTAGAGACAGAAAGTAGAACAATAATTGTTAAGTTTCTGGGAAGGATGGAATGGGCAGTCTCAGTGTGGGATGATCAAAAGTTCTGGAGACAGATAACATGAGTGTTGCATAACAAAGTGAATGTACTTAATACTACCGAACTGTACACTTAAAAATAGTTTTATGTTGCTTATATTTTACCACAATAAAAAGGCATTTCTTATTGGAACAGTCAGCAGATTCTTCTAATGTATATATCAAAGTGTTTTGAATAATCTGGCCCTAAATGTCACTGGCCACCAGGAAGCCACCACCATGGAAGGGCGACAAAGGAGATGTCAGTGGGAGTTGCCATATTTTATTTCTTTAAAAGAAACAGGAAAGCAAATGGAGCAAAATGTGAGCATTTATTAATTCCAGCTAGCGAGTCCTTGGGAGTTTGTTTTATTCTGTGCTTTTCTGAATGCTTGAAATACTTTGTGATAAATGTTTTGTAAAAAGAAAGTGTCCCCAGCAGGGCAAATCTTGTCCACCTATAGTTTTCAGTTCTATTTTATTGGAAGATTGGGAATGAGCTGATTGAAGAAAATTGCCTTTGCTATTAGTGTTTACTTCTGCTGCCCCAGTCCTTTTGGGGTGCAAGTGGGGGCTCAGGATCAGTTGTGTGTGCCCTGAGGATGTGGCAGAGCAACAGCAGTGGTTCAACACAGAACTTATGCACAGGTGACTAGGCTAGAGGGCAACACAGCTCAAGGCCCTGGCCAGCGGGCAGGTGCAGCACGCCCTGGCTCTCCACCTGCATGGCCCCCACATTTAGAGAAATCACTCGACTTCTCTGGAGTTTCTGCTTTTTAACCTGACCCATGGGGGCAAAGCAACAAATAATTCATAGGAAATTATCATGGGAATATTGAGGATATGGAACAGCTTTGTAATTTGAGCTCTAAATACTGCTTAAATGTTGGAATGATCATTTCCAAGCATAAGATATCAATCAGGACTTAGACTATCTATGTGAATGAATGTATGGCACAATGAAATACCTTCCAGGCAATCGGAACACAAGCAAACAAAACACCAGAGAAGCCATCCCATCTACCCCTAATTTCACAGATGAACAAACAGAGGGGTGACTCCCAGTCCAGTGCTCTTCCCACTCTCCCAGGATGACTGTTTTGGACCTTGCCAGATGTGGATGTTTCCAAGACCCAGTGAACCAGAAGAGGCCAGGACAGATGGTCAGTGCCATCAGTCACTTGCTGCCTATCATCCCAGCACCAAGAAGCCTGCACTCAGCTTGCGAATGTACTCTAATGGACTTCTTTGGGAAGGCAAACAGAGGACATCAGCGATAAATGGGATTTTAAAGTAACCAAAGCATGGAAAAGAAAATATGTAATTGATCTTCCTCACAGGGGAATATCCACAACCTCATAAGGAGGCAAAACAACCCTTCAGCACAATTGTGAGAAATGTACCGAGTAAACCTACAAACACTTGGGTTTCCTTCTAGGCTTGCATATATCCTTTGTTTTGTGGGGCCAAAATCTCAACAGTTTGCTCTAAACTGCCTTTCTGAATGGGAATTCTGTGTTTGTGTTTATCTCCATTATAAAACAAAAGCACATTCCCCTGGGAAATGAGTAATCCTTAACCCCACCCAAAAATAGAAATACAGATATTGTTAAGGTTTAAATCTGAAGTGTCTCCCAAAGACTCATGGATTGGGCCTTTGGTCCCTTGTGCAGCAAGGTTCAGAGGTGGGGGCTAGGTGGGTGACTGGGTTAGGAGGGTACACCTTATCGCTGGATTAATCCATTGAAGAGTTCATGGCCAGGGCAGATGGAGGCACGGGTCACTGAGGCAGGCTGTTGAAGGGAATATGCTGCTTTCAGCCCCCTGTTCTCTGGCTCTTTCCCTTTCTTACTGCTTCCTGCATCCTATGAGGTGAGCAGCCTTCCTGGCACATACCCTCTGCCATGAGGTTTCTGCCTCACTGCAGGTCTAGACCCAATGAAGCAAAATGCTCACAGACTGAAACTTCTGAAACTATGAGCTGAAATAAATGTTTCCTCCTTTAAGTTGTCATTTTTAAGCATTTGGCTATAGTATCAGAAAGCTGGTATAGATATTCTTTAATTTACAATAGAACTGCCTTTGAACAAATCCATTCTAAGTTCAAATCAGCCAGAGTAAATAATGGGTTGAATACACCTAGTCCTCTGAGAATCTTGACTTGGCCTACAGGACACTGTAGAGTTGTATCCCCTGTTATGACCACATTGCTGACAGGGCACTACCACTGGCCAGCACTTAAATATCACTAGAAAAGGTACAAATTCAAAAATCCTAAGCATAATTCCTAATGAATGGGAATCACTTTGCTATTGTTGTTTTGAGATAGGGCCTTGCCTTGTAATGAAGACTAGTCTTGCATCATTATAGAGCCCAGGCTAACCTCCAACTCACAGCAATCCTCCTGTCTCAGCCTCCTGAGCACTGTGCCACCATGTCCAGCACAAATCACTTTTGTTTCGTTATAAAGTTCCAAAATTCTCCATCCAAACTATCCCAAGTTGAAGACCATCTGTACATTCTCATAGGTACACCAAAGCAAAGGCAGGATCTCCTGGGGCCTAACCTGCAGACTGGACCCAGTGAGCAGCCACCAGGTGTCTGCTTGCTACCAGGCCCAGGACATGGCAGGAGAGAGGGAGGAAGACAAGGCTGATAGGCAGGAGAGAGGGATGTAGAGGACTTCCCTGTGCCTTAGAAGTGAGACCAGGGGATTGGAAGGCCGTGAATATCTACCCAGAGCTGCTGGAAGGGAGGTGGGAGAGCTGGGTTCACCATAGGCGTGGGCCTCAGCCCAGTCTTTGGGGGACTACCTTCCTTAGAAGAGAAAATCCAGGCCCTGCCACAGGATCAACTCCTCAAGAAGCTACAGAAGTCATTTGGCACCACTGACAAGAAGAGGGCAAGGAGCAGAGCCACAGGAATAAACAATGTGCATCAGGAGGCTTGGGGGCAATAGCTGTTAACCTTCCTCAAGAATGGGTGAAGGCTATGGCTATGAGGTGATACCAGCTTTGCTGGAATGAACGTTCTAGGTGATTTGATGTGTGCTCAAGCTTAAGATCCACTGTCCTTTAGGAAACAAATAGAATAATCCATTGTCTATGCTGTAAAAAAAAATGTTAGCTCCTTTCTGTCTGCTGTGATTAGGAGACCAGTATGTGTTAAATGAATAAAGCCACTGCCAAAAAGGTGGGTAAGACTAGGAACCACATTTCAAAAGGCATCACTTTTGGAGTGAAGCAGGAGATATCATCTCTCTGGTCCCTCTCAGACCACACCTGGGGACTGGTCTCGGTTCTGGCCTTTATCAGGGGTGGTGACAAAGTAACCCCTGCTCAGAGAGATCTATAGCTAGGACGAGGGCAAGGACTCAGACGGGGCAGCTGAAGGCAATAAGGATCACAAAGAATGACCAAGTTTCCCGAGGCTCCTGGGCAGCTTTGGAATTGAAGAGCCCAAGGCAAGAATGTTCACATTAGAACCCAGACTTCCATCTCTGGGGAAGACGACCCTCTGGAAGAAGACAAGAGAGGGGAGAGTCAGCTGGTGCCTCCACAGAAAGCCAAGAGCTCTGGCGATAGCCCTGGTCCTGCTGAGAAGAGTAAATGCTGCCAGGTCAGATCAAAATCTCAGCACAGAGACCAGTGCGTGTGTACACACTTCCCTCCTGTTCACGTGAGGAGGCTGACAGGGACCTGTCATTCCAATGAGGCCATCACAGTGGACTTGCTCCTCCAGATGACGGAGTGCGAACCTCCACCCACACACTAAGAATGGCGACATGCAGCTGACTTCCATTCACACTCAGCAAGTGACCAGAGGAGGAGCAGAGGGGAGGAGGAAGAGGGGAGAAGCAGAGAGGCAGAGGGAAAATAGAGTTGGATCCAACTTGGTGGTGGATGGAGTGTGTGGGAGGGTCCTCAGCACAAATAAGCCCATGTGACTCATTTTAAGCCTGAAGTGGGTTCCCAGTCCCATGAAGGAGGCTGGTCACTATGCCTAAGAAGGACACAGTGCCACAGTGATACACAGCCTCCCTGCTCTGAAGCCTGCATCTCACTATTGAATACAGCTGTGGACGCTGCTGGTTCTACCTCGGTCTGAAAGTATCCCAGGTCCCTTAGCAAGTCACTGCATTGACCTCCCCCACTGTCCTGTGTGCCAATCTAGAGTCTCCACCCATGCTATCTTTACCCTGGAGTCCTAGGTCTACAGGTTTTTCCAGGCTCTTATCTCCTGCCATTTTCTGCCATCCACAGTTAGGACCAATGAAGTCTCTTCCCTAATAGATTCCCTATCTTGGCCTTGGGTGGCCTTGTCCTCCATCTAGGTGACTTAAAGAAACTGAAGTCAGAAGCCAAGGGTACAGGCCCCTGTTGGTCTGGCAAGGGGCCTTAGTAGAGTTCAAGATCTCAATCTTATCTTGTGCTTCACTCTCTGGTCTGTCACTCCATCATACAGCCACTGCCTGGCTTCTGGGCTTCAGTACTTCCTAGACAGCTGTCTACTGCCCTACATTTATTTTATTTATTTATTTATTTATTTTGTGGTACCTGGGATCAAACTCAGCCCCTTGTACATCCAAGGTTGGTACAGTACCACTTGAGCTAAATCCCCAGGGGGTTTAGGGTAAAAAAATCTTACTGCCCTACATTTTTAAAGAATGACATCTGTTTGCTTCCACCAGTCTCATTCATTCATTTATTTAGTCTTTCATGATATCAATCTCTCTTGTGTTCCAGGCACTGTGTGAGGTAATACTAGGCCTCTAATGTTGAGTAAAAATATTTATTATTTATTGCCATGGATCTTTGTCTAGTAAACATTCATCAGATGATGTCCCTGGCAAATGTTTAAGTTTCCACTGAGACAAAGGTTCTCAAATTCAGGAGAATCTTGTGATAGAGTTCATAACAGAGCTGGACCCAGATCAGGAGATATTTCAGGGAAAGCACCATTAGAAGCGGCATGTACAAAAATCCTATAGTGGAGAGAAGTAGCAGGTTAACCAAAAGAAGGCTATAGCTAGAGTAAAAGCAGAGCTCAACAGAAAGGGTTAGGGGAGGATGATGGAATGAAATGAAGATAATAGACAGGGTAGATCTTGCAAGCTTTACCATTTATATTAAAGATTCTGGTCTTTATCCCAGCACAATGGAAAGCCATAATGAGGTGTTGAGCAAGAGGGAAACACGATTAGAGCTACGTTTTGAAATGATAACTCAGGCTTCTGTGAGACCAGTGGAAGACGCAGGCTGCAAGGGGGCAAGAACATACAACCAGGTAAGAGATTCTGGAGGCCGGATGAAGACAAGGTGGTGGAGGTGACAAGAAATGACCAACTTCAAGAAGCATCTGAGACAAGTAAAAATCTGTATTACTCTTTTTTTGTTTTGAGACAGGGTCTCGCTTTGTAGTTCAGGCTGGCCCTGAGCTCACTATGTAGCCCAGGCAAGCTGCCGCCAACTCAGCAATCCTCTTGTCTCTGCCTCCTGAGTGCTGAGATGACAGGCGTGAGCCACCACGCCCGGCACTGTGGTATGCGGCGTTGATTGCTGGTGGGCGTTGAGTCTCCATGCCCAGCATTATATGTGGTTTCCGGGGATCAAACTCAGGACCTTGCGCTTGTAAGGCAGGCGCCGGAACTACTGAGCTAACCCTCCGGCCCAAAAAATCTGTATTACTCTTAACTGCTTTGTAACAAATTGTCTTAAAACTCAGCAGTGGAAACAGTAAACACCCATGGTCTCCCTATGAGTGAGGAATGGAAACACTGAAGGGGTGGCTGCAGCTCCGGCTCATTCAAAGACTATAGATAAGATGCTGGCTAGATCTGCCTGAGGACTGCATCTGAGAACCCCAGGGGATAATTTTGATGTGCTCAGTCAATCAGAATCTCCTGGACAGAACCCAGGCATCAGTGGTGACCAACAGGTAATTCCAATGTTCGGCTAAAGTTGATAACCACTGACTTTAGGGAACTATCACACTCCCAGCTGGCTGGCCAGCCTGCCTGAAGACCACAAATCACCCGTGCCCACTTTCTCCAGGGCCAAGGTGCCGTCTTTCCCTGAAAATGGGGTTCCTCTCCTGTCCTTTCCTGCTCCTCTTGAATCCGAGATCCTTCCATTCCCAGCCCCTACAACACAAGCAGATCCTGACAATGTCAGAAGGGAGAGGAGACAAGAAAAGCAAGGAGAAGGACATAAGGGAATGAAACTAAGAAAGGAAGGTGAGAAAAGCAAAAGCAGAATAATATTACAGTGAGAAGTTACCAGGGCCGTGATTTAGCTCAAGAGTTATGGCGCCTACCTTGGAAGCACAAGGGCCTGAGTTCAGTCCCCAGTACCACAAAAAATAAATAAATAAATAAATAAATAATATATATATATATATATATACATATATATGTGTGTATATATACATACACATACACATATATATGTATATGTGACAAATTACCAAGTTTAGACCGTATGTCCCAAGTGGAACCAGTGACTGTAGGTTGTGAAGAATATCAGAGATCCCTGTGGCCAGTTTCCTGGACACCTTCCCTAATGAGGCCACAGTACCAGCTAAGGAGTCTCCAGCAAGACAGAGACCAGGGTGGAGATGAGTGGATCCAGGACTGTGCCAAATGCACTTTACAACTCTTTGAAAATTCTAATTAGGCTACAAAATGAACTTGAGAGCAGAGCAAACTCCCAGCTCTCCTATGGAAGCGAGGCAACCTACTTTGTCATTCAAATGTACTCGCTATATATAGCCCTGACTTGTGCAAATGTCACTCCTTTTACCTGACTAAAGGGTATAATTATAGATTTACTTCTATTCATTCATGAAATGTGTCTTCACTTGATTAAACAGTTCATTCAAGTAAAATCCATTAAAATATGGAACATGTTAAAACGTGGCTCGTTAGAGGCAGAGGGCATCAATATAGTTAAGATGCTAATTAGGATAAACAGGCATTTGAAACACTCAAAACTTTGAATAATTCAGGTCACTTTTACTGGGGCTTCAGCTCCCCAGGAACCACTATTAATTTAAGCTAATTAAAAAATTAGCCTGGAGAAGAGAAGACCAAAGCAGGAAGTGATGACCAACTTCAAACCTGGGTGAGCTGTTGCTGGGAAGCTCTCATGGGATGCCCAGTGCTGGGCACCCCGTGGCAACCAAGAGATAGATGGTTCAGGAAAGCAAATTTTGACCTAGCGCCAAGAAGTTTCTAATGATGGAGAAGGTAGTTTTGCTAGAAAGTGAGCTCAGCACCGTGAGAGGAACACAGCCAAAGGCCAGTTGGGATGAGGGAGAGGGGCTGCCTCATTCACTACCAATGCCTGTGATTCCAGGAGAGGATTTGCAAAGTCTCAACTGTCCTCATTTTGTTTTGTTTTGTTATTTAATTTAAAAGTTGATGGAGCAACTCTCTCCAGCTCAGGAAAGGGCTTTTCAAAGATTTGGGGCATACACTCCAATTTTTGCAGAACTTTCCCAAATTTGGGGAGTTTTTGAGGAAGGCAGTTCTTTTGAAAAATGAAGCCACATAGTTTCATAATTCTGCACAGAAGTTAGCCTTTAATAACCTATAATTAAAACAAAATAATTTTTAAAAAATCTTGAAAGGACAAGAATATAAGTGACTACATATCTGATCTACCGCTCATGGGTTATATATCTGATCTACCGCTCATGGGTTACATCTCCATATATGGTTACTCTCCATATATGGAGCCACTTCCACTAACATCTACATGTGTGAGACACTTGCATGTTTGCAGTATGAAGCAAAAGGGTTAAATGGTGACCTCAAAAGATATATCCAAGCCCCACCCCTCAAAATCTGTGAAATAGACCTCATTTGGAAAAAAGATCTTTAACTGAATGAACTTGCACTAGAAAAATCCAATGTCAAGTATCCTTATAAGAGGAAGGCCAAGGGAGATGTGGGATACAGGACAGAAGGAAAAAGGCCATGTAATGACACGCAGCTGACAGCCACTGGAAAGGGGAAGGCACAGTTAGTTCTCTTCTAGCAACTGCAAAGGCAGCACAGCCCCCCCAACAGACCTCTGTCCTCTAGAACTAAAGAGAATACATTCCTGTTGTTTCAAGTCACCCAATTTGTGGTGATTTGTTAAGGCAGCTGCAGAAAATTGACACACCTGGGGCTTTCTGATCCAATCACATTTCTACAGAGAAGCCTGGCTTCCTGTGCAGTCTGGACCCTCTCGTCCCACGCAGAGGCTTCCAAGAAGGAGCCCCAGTTTCCCTAGCTGGTGGCACCTCAAGTCTGTCCCAAAGAAATAATGGTGTTGTGGTTTAGAGCTAGAATGTCTCCCAGAAGTCTCCTGTGTTCAGAGATGGGGCTTTTTTTTTATTGAATTCTTTATTGGTACAATTTATATACATCTCAAAATCAAATGAAATATCTAGGAATCAACCTAACAAAGGAAGTGAAAGACTTCTACTCTGAAAACTATAGGACTCTGAAAACTGAGATAGAAAAGGAAACCAGAAAGTGGAAAGATATCCCTTGTTCCTGGGTCGGGAGAACCAACATCGTCAAAATGGCTATACTCCCACAGCTACTATATAGATTCAATGCAATTCCAATTGA
>PVIC010009751.1:0-28685 GCA_004025085.1 Thryonomys swinderianus
GAGTGCTGGGATTACAGGTGTGAGCCACCATGCCCAGCACTGTGGTATGTGGTATTGATTGCTGGTGGGCCTGAGTCTCCACGCCCAGCATTGTATGTGTTTACTGTGGATCGAACTCAGGACCTTGTGCTTGTGAGGCAGGCGCCAGAACCACTGAGCTAATCCTCCAGACCCCTGGGGGGACTGATATTTTTAAGCTCTTTGTATATTCTAGATAGTAGCCCTTTGTCTGAGGAACAGCTGGTAAAGATTTTTCCCATATTGTTGGTTGCCTTTTCACTCTGCCAGTGGTTCCTTTTGCTGTGCAAAAGCTTTTTAATAAGATGAGATCCCATTTGTTGATTTCTTCTGATAGTTCTCGTGCTATAGAGGTTTTGTTCATAAAGTATTAACATTAGCCATTGTCTCCAAGAGCACTACCTAACCTGTTCTGCAGCAGAAATAGTTTCTGTTTTAATATTTAGGTCTCTAATCCACTTTGATTTTAGTTTAGTACACATTGAAAGAGATGGATCTAGCTTCAGTCTTTGGCAGGTTGAAGTCCAGTTTTTCCAGCACCATTTATTTGTTAAAGAGGCTGTTTTTTCCCCATTGAGGATGTTTGGCTCCTTTGTCAAACATGAGGTAGTTTAGTGTATCTGGAGTTGTTTTTGGATCTTCTAATCTATTCCACTGATCCTCAAGTCTGTTTCTTTCCCAGTACCATGCTGTTTTTATCAGAGTGGCTTTATAGTAAAGTTTCAAGCTGGAGGATAGTAATACCCCCGGCCATGTCCTTGTTTCCGAGAATTGCTTTTGCTATTGTGGTTCCAGATGAATTTTTGGATGATTTTCTCTGGATATGCGAAATATGCTGTAGGATTTCCATAGGGATTGCGTGGAATCTGTATAGTAGTTGTGGGAGTAAAGCCATTTCGATGATGTTCTTCCTACCCATGAACAAGGGATGTCTTTCCATTTTCTATATCCTCTTCAATCTCCTTTTTCAGAGCGTTGTAACTTTTAGAGTAGAGGTCCTTTACCTCCTTTGTTAGATTGATTCCTAGGTACTTCATTTTTCTGGGTGCTATTGTGAAAGGAATTGACTCCCTCATTTCTCTCTTCAATAAATGTGTTATTTATGTATAAAAATGTGATTGATTTTTGAATATTGACCTTGTATCCAGCTATGCTACTAAATTTGGTGATTAAGTCCAGCGGTTGTTTGGTGGAGTTTTTAGGATCTTCTAGATAGACTCTCATGTCTTCAGCAAATAATCACAGTTTAACTTCTTCTTTTCCTATCTTTATTCCTTTTATTTCTTTTGCTTGTCTAATTTTAATGACTAATGTTTCTAGCACTATATTGGACAGGAGCAGTGACAGTGGACATCCTTGTCTTGTTTGTGAACTTAGTGTGAAAGGTTTCAGTTTTTGACCATTTAAGATGATGGTGACTGTTGGTTTCTCATAAATAGCTTTTAGTAGGTTAATATAAAGTCCATCTATTCTGATATTTGTGTTCTTTTTTTTAAATGGTACTGGGGACTGAACTTGGGTCCTTTTGCTTCCAAGGTAGGCAAGGTACCACTTGAGCTAAATCCCCAGCCCTTACTCCGATCTTCTGTAGGGTTTTGATCATGAATGGGTATTGGATTTTGTCAAATGCTTTCTCTGTATCTTTTGAGAAGACCATATGGTTTTTATCCTTGAGTCTGTTAATATAGTGAATTATGTTTATTGATTTATGTATGTTGAATCACCCTTGCATCCCTGGGATGAATCCAACTTGGTCAGGGTGTATGATAATTGTATGTATCTTGATAATTCTCTGTATTCTGTTTGCTAGTATCTTGTTGAGGATTTTTGCATCAATGTTCATTAGGAAGATTGGCCTGTAGTTCTCTTTTGGGTTGGGCCTTTTTCTCCTTTTGGAATCAAGGAAATGGTTGCTTCAAGGAATGAATTTGGGAGTACTGCTTCCCTTTCAGTTTCATTGAAGAGTTTGAAAAGTAGTGGTGTTAACTCGTCTTTGAAAGTTTTGTAGAATTCAGCAGTAAAGCCATCAGGACCAGGACTTTTCTTTGTCGGTAGATTTTTTATTACTGTTCAATTTCATAAATTGATATTGGGGCATTTAACATTTTTATATCCTCCTCATTCAGCTTTGGAAGTTCCTATGTGTCTAGGAATCCATCCATTTCTTCTACTTTTTCCATGAGTACAAATTTTCAAAGTACGTTTATTGTCCTCTGGACTTGCATTGGATCAATGATGATTTCCCCTTTTTGTTACTAATAGCATGGATTTGGGCCTTTTCCTTCTTTTGTTTGATAAGGTTGGCTAGGGGTCTGTCAATTTTGTTTGTCTTTTCAAAGAACCAAATTTTTTTTGTATCGTTCTCTTAATCTCCATTGAATTAATTTCTGCTCTGATCCTTAGAATTCCCTCCCTAGTACAAGCTTTGGGTTTGTCTTACTCCTCTTTTTCTAGTAGCTTGAGATTGAGCATTAGGTCATTTATTTGAACTTGCTTTATTTTCCTGGTGTAGGCATTTACTCCTGTGAATTTCCCTTGTAGAACTGCTTTCATTGTATCCCATAAATTCCTGTGAGTTGTACTGGGATTATCATTTAATTGTAAAAGCTGTTAAATTTCTCCCTTAATTTCTTCTGTGACCCATTGGTTGGTCAGCATGTTATTGAATTTCCATGTGTTTGTGTGGGTCTTGGGATTTATTTTGCTATTCAGCTCCAATTTCAAGGCACTATGGTCTGACGGTATACAGGGGATAACTTCAATTTCTTTGCACTTATTTAAACATGTTCTATGAAGTAGTATGTTGTCTGTTTTGGAGAATGACCCATAGGCACCTGAGAAGAATGTGTATCCTGATTTTGTTGGGTGAAATACTCTGTAGGCATCTGTTAAGTCCATTTGTTCAGTTCAAGTATTTCATTATTGATTTTTTTTGTCCAGTTTATCTGTCTAGTGACAGTGGGGTATTGAATTCCTCTAGAACTATTGTATTAGTGCTTATCAGGGTTTTCATGTCCATTAATATTTGTTTTATATAGTTTGGTGCATTGGACTTTGGTGTGTAAATACTTATGAATGTCATCTCTTTTTCTTGGATTGTTCCCTGTACAATGATGTAGTATCCTTCTTTGTCTCTTTTAATCAGTTTTGATTTGAAATCTATTTTGTCTGCAAAATACTTTTTTGCAGTTTCCTGTTGCATAGAAAATTGTATTGCATCCTTTTACTTTCATTCTATGGGTTTTTTTCTGAGTTAAGTATGTTTCTTTTATGCAGCATATTGTAGGATCTTGTTTGTTAATCCATTCTGCCAGTTTGTGTCTTTTGATTGGCCAATTGAGGCCATTGACATTAATGGTTATGACTGATGTGGCCTGATTTATACCTGTCATGATGTTTTCCTATTTTTGGCTCTTTTATTCTCTGCTTTTCCCCTTTGCACTGAGTTTCTTGTCTTGCTCAATTAATTCACTCTGCTAGGTTTCATGAGTTTTTGACCTTCATTGTTTTTTCCAAGATATTCTTTAGAATGTTTTGGAGTGCCAATTTTGTAATGGAGAGGTTCTTCAGGTGTTCTTTGTCATGGAAGTATCTTATTTCTCTGTCGATTTTGAAAGATAGTGTTTTGTTTTGTTTTGTTTTGTTTTGTTGTTTGAGACAGGGTCTTGCTTTGTAGTCCAGGCTGGCCCTGAGCTCACTATGGAGCCCAGGCAAGCTCGAACTCAGCAATCCTCCTGTCTCTGCCTCCTGAGTGCTGGGATTACAGGCGTGAGCCACCACGCCCAGTTGAAAGATAGTTTTGAAGGATACATCAATCTAGGTTGGAGGTTGTTTTCCTGCAATGCTTGAAACACTTCACTCCAGGCTGTCCTTGCGTTGAGCATTTGCGTTGAAAAGCCTTCTGTGATCCTGATGGGCTTCCCTTTGTATGTGGTTTTTTTCTTTTCTCTGCTTTCAGTATTTGTTCTTTTGTTGGATAATCAGGAACCTTGATAATTATATGCCTAGGTGTAGATTTTTTAGTATCACGGGCTGTTTGGAGTCCTATATGCCTTGTTTAAGTGTATGTCCAAATCTTTTCCTTTTCCTGTGAAGTTTTCTGCCATTATATCTGTGAACAGTTTTTTTTTATATGTCTTTTTTACTGTCTCCTGGTTCTTCACTATGATCAACCGTACATTATTGTCATTTGGGAGGTGTTGAATTGATTTCTCATGTTCCCTTGCCATTTTGCATAAGTTATTCCTTTCTTGTTCATTGGCTGTGAGCCTATCTTCTGGGTCTGAAATTCAGTCCTAGCTTCATTCATGCTACTTCACAAACTCTCATTCTCATGTTTGATAACCTGGAACACTGCTTGAAGCACTTTAATATGTTCCATTGCTCTCATCTGAGATTCTGTGGTGTTCCTGATCTTTTCTTTAATGAAGTCTTTCACTGTGGACAGCATCTCTGTTTTCATCTCTGAGATCAGTTCTGATTTGCATTTTAGTAGATCTGCTTTTGTTACCAATTCAGAGTATACTTGTGATTGAGCTTCATTTTGCTTCATTTCCCTTTTCTCTGAATTCCCTGTGATGATTATCTTTGTATCTGCATTCTTGCATTTTTTCTCATTTCTGTTGTGCTGGTGAGCGCTTTAAGCAGTGCTTACCCAGACTCACGCAAACAGGAATGGAGCTCCCATGAAGCTTCTGGCCTGGGTCGGATGATTGGCAGGCTTCTAGCGGGCAGCAGAAATCAACTGCGTGGCCTCCACGCCACTTACCCAGACTCATCCAGGGAGAATGGAGCTCCCATGGGGGTGTCTGACCTGGGTCCGGTGGTGGGCAGGCTGCTTGCAGGCAGGGGAAGTCACTACGCACCCTCTGTGGTGCTTACCCAGACTCGCCGAGGTAGAGTAGCACTCCTACAGGGCGTCTGGCCTGGGTCTGGTCACTGGCAGGCCTGTTATTTCTCTTTTTTTTCTGAAACAGGGTCTTGCTTTGTAGTTCAGGATGGCTCTGAGCTCACTATGTAGTCCAGGCAAGCCTTGAACTCAGCAATCCTCCTGCCTCTGCCCCCCAAGTACAGGGATTACAGGTGTGATCCACCACACCTGACCAGGCCTGTTATTTCTTAAAAAGTAAGGAAAATTCTAATACGTAAATATTTGTAAAGTGAATTATATAATCCAAATAAACATTTTAACAGTAGGTTTAGTTTGAAGATATGCAAAATGTACACATTGCTCTCACTTGCCTTGCTCTGCATTTTGTCCAAATTTTTATTACATTCTTCCCAGTTTGAAAACCTAACAGAAGAAGGAATCATAATAGGAATTAAATAATGTCTGTTTTCTGTGTCCTGTTACCCAGTGAGGGATTGACTTTCTCTTGATCTTGTCTTGCAGAGCCCTTGCTAGTACCTTATTTCAATAAATTCTACTTTGTTTTTACAGATTTATGCCATTGTTTTCTATTCTTTCAATGTGTGTGTGCTTTTCCAGGCACATACTTTTAAAATGTGCATTCATCAGAGAAAACCTTTTTAGTTGGTCCTTCCTTTACTTTTCCATGTGATTATTTGCAATTGGTTGATCAAAATTTTTTGATAATTTTCTAACAGAAGACTAACCATAAAAGCATAACCATTTATTTTCTCAACTATTTGAAATCCATTTTACTAAAGTCCACTTCAGATTTAGCCATGGCCAGATCACTATTATAGTAATTTTTTTATTCTAGAATTCTTGCTGCCTTCTGTATCAACAGCCACTTCTTCCTAGTTGGACAAAACTAAGCCTTAAATAATTTCTACCATTGCCTATTTGTTGCCACTGTTTTTGAGAGATGAAGTATTGAGCAATTTTTCAGGTTAACAGATACTTACTTTTCAGTTGTGAATTACTGTCCCTATCCCCTGCCCCAAGTACTCCTATCCTTTCCTCTATGCCAGTTCTATATTGTACATTGAAAAATCTTTATTTTTACCTCCTCTAGCTATGAAATCTGTGATACAGGTCCTCACCAGTTTTCTCTTTCCTTATAATGTCCTTTGTGATTTGTATCGTGTCTTTTATATGTTTCATGAAAGTGTGTGACTTTTTTTAAGCACAAATTTTTCTCTACTGAAGTTATTTTAGAAAAATAAGAAACTCCCATTTTCTTCTAACAATGATAGCAAGTATCATTATATGATCACTTCATCTGTGTATGAATTAGCAGCATATTCTTCTGTTAAATGAGTTTAAAATTACTTCTTATTTTGGGCATTAGGGTTGTGTCCAGCTTTTTTTGTTCTTTGTGAACAAAGAGTGCTTTGAAAATATCTGTGCTTTGAAAATATCTGCCTAAAATTTTGCCGGTTCTCTTAAAATTGCTTGAGGTAAATTTAGAAGTAATCAAGTGGTATGAAAAATTTTTGAAAAATTGTCAAACTACCTTCCAAAAATCTTGTCCTAGTGAACTCTCCTCCTGACGAAGGTGCAAACACATTTCATTTTCCAGAGGGCAGGGACAGGTGGGTGCAGTGCCTGATGTGTCCTCCTGCCCTTGCTGCATCCACATTCATGCACACGCGCATGTGCGCGTGCACACACACACACACTCACACGCAACCCTCCTCACTTCTTTCAGATTTTTGTTGTTTCATAGTAGGGGATCAGACCCCTACAAGCTCTCTAATACTGACCTGCATCGCCAGCCCTCTTTTTTTTTTTTTTTTTAAGACACTAAGTGGCCAAAGCCAGGCTTGAATTTGTGATCTTTCTGCTAGAAACCATGTGCCACTATTACTGAAAACCAAGTATGTGTCTTTTTTATGCGTAATGCTGTACCTTTTATTGGCTCTGGCTTTTTAATATAGATTTAATTTGTACTTCAAACTGTGCAGTTTAGCAGACTCATTAATATCAGTGAGGTTATATCTACCCTATGTAAGCATCAAGTTCACTTGGTGAGTTTGCATTTGAATATCTAAAAGTCAGTCAAATGAATTCAGTCATTTCACCAGAGAGCATTGCTGAGCATCACTTCTAGAAAATTGTTTTTATGTGTACAAAAATGTTTTCTCTTATTAAGTAAAAAATGTTACTTGGTATATCCCCTCTTCCAAAAGTGATTTTGCATCATCTTAAGTTTGCAAAAGTCACTTCCCTTGGAAAATTTACATCAAGACAAAACTCATAGCCTTGGGGACTCAGTTAAGAACCTGATAATCAAGGGCTGCACCCTTGACTTCAGCATGGGGTCACTCAAGTTCTTGTTTATACCCAGGAACACAGTTTTTCCAGGCACAGGAGCCTAGACTCATAATTTCAGCTATCCAGGAGGCTGAAACAGAAAGATCAATACTATACTTAGAAAAACAAGCAAATTTGATTTATGAACAGTGCTTCTGCTTATCAACACTGGACCCACTTTACTTTCATTGCCTTTACCTGTTACCCAGTTTAACAGGTGGTGTATTCTAACACACTTCATAATTTTTATTTACTTACTTTTTTTTTTTTTTTTTGGAGACAGGGTCTCACTTTGTAATTCAGGCTGGCCCTGAGCTCACTATGTAGCCCAGGCAAGCCTGGAACTCAGCAGTCCTCCTGTCTCTGCCTCCCGAGTGCTGGGATTACAGGCATGAGCCACCACACCCGGCATTGTGGTATGCGGTGTTGATTGTTGGTGGGCATGAGTCTCCACGCCCAGCATTGTATGTGGTTCCTGGGGATCGACTCAGGACCTTGCACTTGTGAGGCAGGTGCCGGAACCACTGAGCTAAATCTCCGGCCCCTGAGTGTTCAGTTTTTAATTATTGTTCTTATTTAACCTTGTAAAATATCTATCGGATTATAGGCATGAGCTACCACACCCAGCATTTGTGGTATGTGGTACTGATTGCTGGTAGGCATGAGTTACCATGCTAGGCATTATGGTATGTGTTACCAGAGATTGAACTTGGGACTGTGTGCTTGCAAGGTAGACACCAGCACCACTGAGCTAAATCTCCAGCCTATTCATTTATTTTTAAGTGAGTTAGACTCCAATTAACCATGTGGTATTGATCCCAGCTGTAGGAAGAGCTTTGATAGCAGTGGTCTCTGGTTTCCTGAATGTAATTTATTTTAAAAAACACTTGTCTTCCTGGTACCAGGACATGCCAAGGCATGTACTTTACTCTAAACCAATAGAAACTCGTATTTCTTACTACTGGCCATATTTAAATGCACATTCCAGGTGTCAAGGCCATATTCTTGTTCTCTTTGCGGTGTCAGAGCATTGCTCATGCTGCGTCTTGGAACTCTGAATTTCAGATGCTAATGCTGGAGACCGTGGGCAGACCAATAACGCCGCTTCTGCGTCAGCTTCCAACTCTACCTGAACAGTCCGGAGCAGCCAGCTGCACAGGAAAAGCTACCAGTTACTTGAGTGTCACTCAGCAACACTGGTCACGTTTGGAAAGAAAATTAAAAAGAGAAAAAAAAAAAAAACCTCTTCATTTTAGTGTTCAGTTTTTTTATTATTGTTCTTATTTAACCTTGTAAAATATCTATAAATACAAACAATTTCAGTGTATTCTCACTTTGTGGGAGACCCGAGGGTGGGAGGGGATTTGGGAGGGGAAGCGGAGCATTCGAACACATACTCTCTCTCCCACGACAATCTTTTTTTTTTTTAATCAAAAGTCTGCCGTTGTGTACTTTAAAAACAGGACTTCTGCCTCTTGCCCCTTCCACAAAAGAAGAAAACTTTGTTCTGTGCTAAAAGTTATTTTTGAACTTTGTTTTCTTTGAAACTCTAATGTAAGACTTCAGTATAGTGCACAGCTTGAAATTGATTGGGGAGCTTAGCAGGGATAACTCAGCGGGGACTTAACATATCACTTGTAAAATCGACCCTTACCCTCTCTGGTATTGAAAGGCTTGCCTTTGGCATGTTGGCAGCAGGTGTGGCAGACAACGAAATGTGTATTACATGTAACCCAGGGGTATCTGTGCAGTTGGCAGCTATAAGGGCAAGATTCTCAGCTAATGAATCCAGATTGCTTTTGTTTTTAATCAGTGCTAGTGAAGAAGCCGAGATAGGAGGCTGCCAGGGAGGAGCATCAGGCAGAGGTGGCCCAGGAACTCCATGATGGATCTTTGTGCCCCGAGCAGAGATTCTCTGCAGTCTCCATGCAGTTGTAAGTGAGTGACTCTGAAAGACACGGAGAAGAGTGTTAAGGCCAGAATGGCTCAGAAGTCAAAAGCTGATGAACCTGGAAGAAGGGGACAGGCCAGAGGCACATCTCCCCCACTGTGAGTTTGCTGGTCCAGACTTCTCTTGAAGTCACTTCCCTTGGAAAGATACACTTAAAGAAAGGACATTATAGTTAAATAATGTGAACTGTAGCCATCTACTGCTTTATTTTTTCATATGTTTAATTGAAAACAAGCTTGTTGGAAATTGCCACATCTATACCTAGTTCTAACTCTAAATCCAAATCTAGAATCTGTATTTAATTTCAGCTTTTTTAACCTCATGCTTTTAAAATTTATTTATTGATGCATGTCAGATAGACCATTATGATTTTACATGGTAGGAATATACATCAAAATAAAAAAGTCACCTGTACCTGCTGATGTTATAGGAGATCAGATTATATAAATGTATGTATATATGTTATATATACATGTACTTAGTACTTCCTTTTCTTTTTTGTCTACATGGTATCAAAATTAACTGGTTGAAGCATGAGAAGAATGTGTCCACCACTCACCCACCCAGTTAAGATATTTGTTTTCTTTGTTTCTCAGTGAATGGCGTAAGAATCAGTCTTGTTTTTGAAGAAAAAGCAATATTCCTTGGAAAGCAAGGAGGATTGAAGGATTACGTTTGCAGTGAGGAAGTAGATTTTCACAACTAGTTTGTTTTATACTTTAAAGGTTGGTATCTCTGTGGGCCTTATATACTCTAAAATGAACCTTAGTCACCTTGGTGCTTATGGGCCATTACTTGACCTATGAATCTTTAAGGCACAATCAGTTACATTTTACATTTAAAGATCCCTTGAGTGATGGCCGTCTTTCCCTCCTACTCATTCCTCCAATGCCTTCCATGGTTAGCTGATAACTGTAGCGCTTCCAAGCTGAGCCCTCGGTTTAGGGAACCGCCCCTCATCCTTGTGCTGCGTCCTTAGATTGTGTTCGGGCGGCTTCCCCTCCCGTGGAGGAGTCTCGGTGGCCCTCCTGCAGGCCTAGCCCTGTCTGCTTCTTCACCCTGTGTGTGACTCTCCAAGAGAGGTGTATCGCCTGCTGAAATGAACCAACACTCAGAAAGACAACTGTGAGCCATCTTACTTTTCACTCACTATTTCACTAAGCTTAGGCAATAGAAGGGGCTTCTCAAACCTCTGGTTACATCACAGTTCATGTTAAAGGCGACATGTTCATGTCAAACCAAATCAAATTTAATTTTGCTTTTTATAAAGTGCTCCTAAGAACTAATTAAGATTTGAAAGAAGTCTGAAATCAAAAATGTTGGCACTGTGGTTCCTTAAAGGGATTGGCTTTGATAGACCATTTTTAGAAAAGGTTTATAAAACCCACCAGGCAGGTCTGATACAGAGAAAAGGACCTGGTTTCAGATTAGACTTCCCACCCGGACATTTGGATAGACACTACTTTGGACTTGGTAAACTTACTGAAGTCAGTTCAAATCAGTGTTTGTTTTAGGAAACACTTCCCCACCTTCCCACCCCCAATGGAGTAAGAGAAGGACAAAAGTCAGGTGCTTCTCTCTCTCTGTCTGTCTCTCTCATCTCTGTCTCTGTCTCTCGTGTCGGGGGGCTGAGGTGCACAATTTTTCCTTCTCAAGAATCATGGCGGGATCACAGAACTCTTTTATACAAGTGAGATCCAGGTCTCTGAATATCTTTTTGTAAATAATTAAAAGCTCCTCACCAAATTCAAGCTTGTACATTATATTTTCTTTCAATATTTTGAAATTTAAGTTGTATTGTTTTGTATGTAAATATGTGGACCCAGGAACTGTTATTAATGAGCAAAAAGTTACTGTTCAGGGCAGTGATTCTGTTTAATAATCAGACAAAATGTAGACGAGCTTTTTAAAGCCATATAGTTTTAACTCTGTACAGTAGGTACTGGCCTGTATTATTGTAACAATAACTCTAGCAATGTATAGTGTATCTATATAGTTTGGAGTGCCTTCGCTTCCATGTGTTTGTTTTTTCTGTTTTGTTCTGTTTATTTTTTGTTTCTAGAATTTCATTGGTTTCGTTCATCCATGTCTCTCTGTACATCCCTTTTCCCTTTCAAAGTAATAACTCAAAACAGTATCTTTGCCCCTCCACAGTTGTTTTGGTGATAACCATGCTCAGGAGTGAGAAGAAAACCATGTTCATAATCTCATTTCATTCAAGCCTTCCCTTTATTTTAGTTCTGAATGTCTATTTCCTTCTTAGTAGTGACTGGTTTCATTTCATACTTGGTCCATTCAGGGACTTAGTACTGGGAGCCCTAGAGTTGGAGATATTGAATAGATCAGATGTCGCTCGTCTCTTCCACAAGCCCTAGCCATGGGTCTTATAGCAGATTCTGGGAGCCTTCCGTGGTCAGTCTCTCTTCCCCTCTCTCTCTCTCTCTCTACTTCCCTCACAAATAAGAGAAAAAGAGAGAAATGATTGGTTTTCTTTTGTTTTTTGTTTCTATAAGTCAAGGCATCTTCACAGTATCGACTTTGAATACATCTGTGGTCAAAATGCTCTAGTGCAGTTACTGGAGTCTGCTGCATGGAGGGTCTCCATGCCAGTAGAGGACTGTTAACACAGGACTCTTAGCCTATTCCCTCTCTCCTGCCATCTCTATCCTTGTTCAACGAAATGTCATTTTAATTTGTCTTTTAAAAATCAGTTTAAATTTTACTGTTTGCCCAACATGTAGGCCTTTTTTGAAAGAAAAATAATTGTATAAAGTATTTGTTTTGCCTCCAAGTACTTCATATAAAATGTCTTGAATAGAAGAAAAACTACCAAACCAAAGGTTACTATTTTTGAAACATCATGCATTCATTCCAGCCAGGCAGAGGACTGTACCTTCTTTCCACTGACATCGTTTGTCATTTGAAGTCCTCTTAAATTTTAGACCGATCTTCGTCGTTTGTGTTTTAACAAAGTATGCCTGACCAGTCATCTTTGTCTGTACCAATGCAAAAGTTTCTGAGAGGACTATTTATTGTATTCTCTATCCCTGTGGATATAAAGATACTGGTATTTCATTTTTTTTTTTCCCCTTTCCTTTTTAAAGGATTTAACTTTGGAATCTTCCAAAGGAAGCCTGGCCAATGCCAGATCCCCAGGACTTTGGGGGTTTTTTTTGTTTTAAACCAAAATTGTATAATTTCCATTGTTCATTGTTAGTGATGATATAATCACAGAGACGAACATTTTTCTCTCATATAGAAAAATAAGCATGCTTTACAATAATTTTTTTTTCTGGTAAAAACCTGAGCCATTGAAAACAAAAGAGAGACAAATAGAAGCACAGCAGAGTCCCAGACTAAGGTCTACTTTTAAGAAGCTTTGAAAGTAATCCCTAGGGTTAGGATTATTTTTGCAAGGGTTATACTGTTTTTGTTGCTCTGTTTTACACCTCCGCAGTAAAAGCAAAATGACAACCAATACATAAGGGGTTAGCTTGATAAAGTAGACTTCCTTGTGTTAATTTTTGGTTATTATTTTATTATTTTTTCTTGCTATATCTGTCTACAGGCAGATACAGATAGATGTATGAACATGTGCTTGCCTGTAAAATTTGCATTTAAAAATGTGTTGCCGATGGATCACTTGGGCCTGTACACATACCGATTAGCGTGACCACTTCCATCTTAAAAACAAATCTAAAAAAACAAATTTATTAAATATATATATATATATATATAAAGGACTGTGGGTTGTATACAAACTATTGCAAACACTTGTGCAAATCTGTCTTGATATAAAGGAAAAGCAAAATCTGTATAACATTACTACTTGAATGCCTCTGTGACTGAATTTTTTTTCATTTTAAATATAAACTTTTTTGTGAAAAGTATGCTCAATGTTTTTTCCCCCCTTTCCCATCCCCTTGTAAATACCTTTTGTTCTATGTGACTTGGTTTGGAAATAGTTAACTGGTACTGTAATTTGCATTAAATAAAAAGTAGGTTAGCCTGGAAATGAAACTAAAATTCACAAGTGTGTGGTCTTTATTTCAGTAATCATCCCTCATTCTTCACCCTTCCTATTTTGCTACTGCGGTATGTAGTTGCCATCTCCATTTCTCTAACTAGGAAAACATGAACATTTGTTGCAAAAAATCGAGACATGAACACCACATTGCATTCTTTCAAATGACCTTACTCTGCTGTTACAGCCTCAAAAGATGCAGCTTCCAACTTGGAGACCTTTGGATTTGACGTAAAGGAAGTTTTGCAGACACTGCTTTGAAGAAAAAGAAACAGCCCTAAAAGGGACAGTCTTAAAAAAGTGTATAAGCTGCTGTCTTTAGTTATTGTGTTTATGGTTTGATGTAGCTGTATTTTCTTTTATTAACTTTCATTCTTTGAGTAATAATCTTTGGGGGTCTTTGTAAAATATATGAATACCACAAACACTGGGACTGTACCTCCCAGGTAACCAACTCATGTGTTTGAGTCTGCTTATTTCCAGTACTGGATGGTGTATGTAACCATGTTATGTCTCAGTGAAAAAAAATTTTTTTAGGGCTGACATGCTGTCAGATCGGATCTAAAGGCTAGATATAAGGTCATGTGACTGCTGCTTCAATAAAAACGTTTATATTACACAAAACTTGTCCTCTCTATTTACTGAGATGGTGGGGTGGGCTGATTGCATTCCCATTTATAAACTGGCAGAAGGCACCATGTGGGAGAAGAAGGACCTGGGCCAGCAGAAGTGGGGTGTTACTTGTGGTGTGGGCCTAATGATGAGATTCAGGTCCATTTGAGACTTGGTGTTACCATGTTTAGATGGTGTTACCTTGTCTAGACAGGTGTTACCTGTCTTAGCTGTTTGCATTAGGATTGATCTGACTGTCCTATAAATTGTCCTTTTCATTTAGAACCCTGAAAGGCTCCCTAATTGATGTCTAAGTCCTTCCAGAAGGGGAGGTGAGTCTTTTGGAATCAACATTTCAGGAAGGAGTGACAGTGAATTTCTTGATGAAAGTGCATTAAAAGTCTTGGGATGGTCAACCTTGTCTGGGGGTGGGAATAATTCTCTTTTTCTCCTTTATTAATTTTATTGGTATATTTTAGGTATACTTAGAATAACATTCCTCATTGAAAATTTGTACCTGTATATGATGTATCTTGATCCCCACTTTTTCCCATTCCCTTGCCCTCTCCTCGACCCCATCGCCCTAAATGTAAGTTTTGTTTCCTTTTTTTTGTTTATAAATTTTTTATTTCCCTTTGATTTTCCCTGACCCTCCCATTTCCCCTTTCCCTTTGAACATTTTGTTCCTGTTTCATGCTACACATCATATATTGTGGACCTTGTTTACACCTTCAGTTTCTCAGAAACAATACCATATTTACACATTTGTCTCCCATTTACTTCACGTGAGTATGGTCTCAAGGTTTATCCATTTAAGTGTAAATGTCCCTAATTTTTATTCTTTATGGCTGAGTGGTACTCCATTTTATATTTTAAAAAAACAAACACCCACATCTTTATCCAGTCTCCAGGGGCTGTTTCCAACTTGACTATTACCAATTGGGCTGCTTTAAACATGGGTGCACATGTATCACTGTGTTTTTAATTTTTGTGTACATGTATATATCTCGCAGGGAAATAGGGTAAAATGGGACCTCTAATTCTAATATTTTGAAGAATCTCTACACTGATCTCCACAGTGGCTGCACCAGTCTACATTCCCACCAACAGTAGAAAAGGGTTCCTTTCTCCCCGCAGGCCCACCAGCATTGGTGGTTGATTTTATGATAGCAGCCATTCTTTCTGGAGTGAGGTGAAATCTCACTGTTTTCGTCTGCATCTCTCAAATGACCAGTGATGTTGGACATTTTTTCATGTCTCCTGCTGCTTCTACTTGTTCATCTAAAAAATGTCTGTTCATTTCAGATGCCCAGTTTTTAATTGAGTCTTTAAATTTGAGGGTCTGATTTTTTAAATATCTTTATATATGCTAGATAGTAATCCTTTGTCTGAGGAACAACTGTTAAATTTTTTTCCCCCAAATTGTCTTTTTGATCTGTTGGTGACTCCTCTTGCTGTGCAAACGCTTTTAAATAAGAGATCCCACTTGTTGATTATTTCTGCTAGTTCCTGTGCTACTGAGGTTTTGTTTGTAAAGTTTCCCCCTATGCCAGAGTCTCCAAGAGTTCTACCTAACCACACAGGAACGAGGGATGTCTCCGTTTTCTGATATCCTCTTCAGTCTTTTCAGAGTAGAGGTCTTTCACCTCCTTTGTTAGATTGATTCTTAAGTTTTCGTTTTGGGGGATATTACTGTGAAAGGAATTGATTCCCCAATTTTTCTTTCAGTGCATCTGTTGCTGTTATGTACAAAGGCTATTGATTTTTTAGTATCGACCTTATATCCAGTTATACCAGTGAATCTGGCAATTAAGTCAAGCAGCCTTTTGGCTGAGTTTTGGGGACTTTCTTCTGCATAGAGTATCGTGTGATCAGCAAATAATGAGTTTAACTTCTTCCCTTCCTATCTTTATTTTATTTCTTGTCTAATTTCTGTGGATAATGTTTTCAGAACTATATTGAACAGAAGTAGTGAAAGTGAACATCCTTGTCTTGTTTCTGATCTTAGCATGAAAGGTTTTCATTCTTGACCAGTTAGTATGAAGCTGTTAGTTTTTCATAAATAGCTTTTATCAGGTTGAGATAAAGACCATTTATTCCAATTTTCTATAGGGTTTTAATCATGAATGGGTGTTGGATTTTGTTAAATGCTTTCTCTATATCTACTGAGATAACCACATGGATTTTGTCCTTGAGTCTGTTAATGTAGTGTATTGTGTTTATTGATTTACATATGTTGAACCATCCTTGCATCCCTGAATAAATCCAACTTGGTCAGGGTGTATAATCTCCTTGATGATCCTCTGTATTCTGTTTGCCAGTCTCTTATTGAGGGTTTTTGGATCTATGTTCATTAGGGAGATTGGCCTGTAGTTCTGTTTTTTGGTTGGATCTTTCTCTGCTTTTGGAATCAAGGTAATGGTTGATTCCAGGAATGAATTTGGGAGTACTGCTTCCCTTTCAATTTCATTAACGAGTTTAAGAAATGGTAGCATTAGCTCTTCTCTAAAAGTTTCACAAAATTCAGCAGTAAAGCCATCAGGACCAGGACTTTTCTTGGTCAGTAAATTTTTAATTACATTTTCAGTTTCATTGATCGGGTGGGGTGGTTAGCATTTTTATATCTTCTTTGTTCAACTTTGAAAGTTCAAATGTGTCTAGGAATCTACCCATTTCTTCCGCATTTTCCATCTTTTTGGAGTACAATTTCTCAAACTAGTGTTTATTATCCTCTGAATTTCTGCTGGATATGTGGTGGCATCTCCCTTTTCATTCCTGATTGCGTGGATTTGAGCCTTTTTTTGATAAGGTTGACTAAAGGTTTGTCAATTTTGTTTATTCTTTCAAAGAACCCTTTGATTCATTGATTCTTTTGTATGGTTCTCTTAGTCCTCATTGCATTAATTTCTGCTCAAATCCTTATAATTTCCTCCCTTGTATGAGCTTTGGGTTTGTCTTGCTACTTTTTCTAGTAGCTTGAGGCTCAGCATTAGGTTATTTATCTACGCTCACTCCATTTTCCTAATATAGGCATTCACTGCTATGAATTTCCGTTTAGAACTGCTTGCATTGTGACCCGCAGATTCCTGTATGTTACAGTGGCATCATTTAATTGTAAAACTGTCTAATTTCTTCTTTAACTTCTTCTGTGACTCGTTGGTTGTTAGGTGTGTTGTTCAATTTCCACGTGTTTCTGAGGTTTATGGAATTTCTTTTGCTATTGATCTCCAATTTCAAAGTGCTGTGGTCTGACACTATGGTGATAACTTCAATTCCTTTGCATTTAATTAAACATGCTGTATGAACTAGCATGAGATCTATTTTAGAGAATAACCTGTGTGCCCCTGAGATGAATGTATATTTTGAGTTTGTGGAATACTCTGTAGACATCCATTGAGTCCATTTGTTCAAAAGTTTGGTTCAGTTCTAGTATTTCATTGTGTATTTTTTTTGTCTAGATGATCTGCTTTGTGGCATATAATATCCTCTACTACTATTGTGTTAGTGCTTATTTGGCTTTTCACATCCATTAATATATATTTTTTACAGTTGAGTACACTAGGATTTGGTACATAAATATTTATGAATGTCATCTCTTCCTCTTGGATTATTCCCTGTTGGAGAATGTAGTGTCTTTCTTTGTCTCTCAGTCAGTTTTGGTTTTAAAATCTACTTTGTCTGCAAATAAGATAGTTACTCCTGCTTTTTTTTTTTTTTTTTTTTTTTTTTTTTTTTTTTTTTTTTTTTTTTTTTTTTTTTTTTTTTTTTTTTTTTTTTTTTTTTTTTTTTTTTTTTTTTTTTTTTTTTTTTGCTATTTCTTGTCTCATGGAGAATTATCTTCTATCCTTTTACTTTCACTTTGTGGATTTTTTTCTGAGTTAGGTTTGTTTCTTATATATAGCAGATTGTAGGATCTTGCTGCTTCTTTTTTTATTTTTGAGATAGGGTCTCACTTTAATAGTTCAAGCTGGCCCTGAGCTCACTATGTAGCCCAGGCAAGCCTCAAATTCACAGCAGTCCTCCTGCCTCTGCCTCCCTAGTGCTTGGATTACATACCCAGCTAGGATCTTGCTTTTTAATCCATTCTGTGAGTCTGTTTTTTTTTTTAAATTGATGCATTGCAGCCATTATCATTACTGGTTATAACTGCAATGTATTGATTCATCCCTACCATGGTATTTTCCTGTTGTTGGCTCCTTTATTCCACCCCCCCCCCACCCCGGATGGGATGGAAATCATCCACCCATCAACACCGTCAGGCTTGGGAAAGCTGTGGGTAGGTAAAGGGAATGAAAGCAGGGAAAACAGGCTGCTGTGGAAGAAGGCACAATGAAGCTGATGGGGTGTCAGGCCAGGAAGAGCTAGTTGGTCAAATGCTTCCCTTTACAACCTCTTCTCCAGTAAGAGCTACTGGGGCCTTTTCTAAATGAAGATGTGTTACACACGTCAAGTCTTTAGGTCAAGTCAGGAACAGATTGCCTGTTGAGAGAGACTGATGGAGCCAGACAGTATGCAGTAGCTTGCTTAGATCTTGCCCCTTTATTATATGGACAGTTAAGTGGAAATTAATAGAAATCAATAGATTTGGACCCTCATGAAAGTACTAAAAGACATCAGAATTGTGGCTGGAGGCAAATCTGAAGTGAGCCAGGGCTCAATACAGATGAATAAAATAGCCAGTCCTGTGAGGTAAACAGCAACTGAGGTTACACTGTAATTAGTTCCTCTGCTCCAGTGGGCCCCACTAGGCATGGGGCGCATGGGTAATTAACCAGAACTCCAGACTCATTCTCCCCTCCCTTGTCCAAAATGCCTTTGTTTTTTTTTTTCATGTACTCCAGCTACATGACTTGTTTCCCTATTATATTAGCTAAGCTTCTATACCTGTAATCTTTCAGGTCGATTATAGTTTTTATGATGTTGTACCTATACTGTGACTTGCTGTGGGTACTACCCCTGACAGAGACCTCAGTCACCACCATTGGTACCCTCCTGGAAATCCAGAAGTTAATAAATACTTCCTGTTATTTACTGTAAAACTCTCCTAAGTTCTTCCTTTGATTTGTGACTTCATTCCTCAATGTTCTAAAACCATGGACTCAGCACATTTGACACCTAACAAGTTGGGATTTTTTATCCCACATCCTATCCTGAACTTTGAAGACTGACTCTGCTTTCTTCTGACAGTCTAGTAAAAGGACAATGATCCCAGAGATCCCTACAAACTGATGCTTAGTTCTCCTTTTCAAAAGCTCAGGGAAGGAAGTAATGAGGAAACCCAAATGTTTGGAATTAGCTAAACTGATTCTGGCTCCTGGTCCTACAAACTGAATCTGGCTACATGGTGAGCTCAGGGCCAGCCTGAACTACAAAAAACAGAAGTGTCTAGTGCAAGCTCTTGCACTAATCTTATACCTTAAATCTGTAGTACACTTAATTTTTATAATCTCTATATGTAACATACATATCAATTCAGTGTTTGGGAAAATGCCTAGGTGTTTTGAGACCATTTCTGGTGGTGGTGGAATTTATCCTAAATCTCTTTTAATCTCCTCTAACTTCATTTTACCCTAACCTACATCTAGCAACAATGTCGGGCTCCAGAATGAACAGAATTCAGGAAGTTATTTCCCTGAGCAAAAGGAGATACCTATATTATTTATGAATACAGTTGAATGCAATTTATATTTCTCAGCAACATTTTCTTATTACACTTGAGCCTGTAATTAGAAGTCCTAAGAACAAAAGCTGTTTTCATTGGGTTTACAGAGAGCGATCCCTCGGTTTCTTTTCTAAACATGAGTGCTTGATGCACAAAAGACTGGTAAATCTGGAGCGTTATGAAATATATTTCTTCAGGGTCTTGCTTCATAGTTCAGGCTGGCCCTGAGCTCCCTATGCATTCCAGGCAAGACTCGAACTCACAGCAATCCTTCTGCTTCTGCCTCCCGAGTGCTGGGATTACAGGCATGAGCCACCATGCCTGGCACTGTGGTATGTGGTATTGATTGTTGGTGGGCGTGAGTCTCCACACCCAGCATTGTATGTGGTTACTGGGGATCAAACTCAGGACCTGTGCTTGCGAGGCAGGCGCCCAAACCACTGAGCTAAATCTCCGGCCCCATATATTATTGATTTCTTATTGTCATTTTCTGCTGCTTGTAAAACAGTGCGAGTGTTGTAATTACCTGTCCCTTAAAATTCACTTTCCTCATATTTTCATTTGCCACTAAATATTAGATATTTAAGATCAGTTTGATTGCATTTCAAGTTGTAGTACATGTATACTTTAAATTTTTGTGTAGATTATTAATTAGCACACCAACTTACATAATTCATTGTTAATGTTCTTACACCAGTAGTCTTCAGAAGTATAGAGGGCAATGATAAAATCAGCAATGAAAACATATGTGCTGTTTTATTTCTGTTTCTCTCCTCCCACACTTCTTTCTTCTGCCGAAAAGAAGGCCAAAAAATGTTTATATCTCTAGCCAAAAGTTCATTATTGAAGTCTTCTTGCCTGGGTTCAACATACTCAGGAATGTATTTGCTAAGCCTAGTTCTTCCACAGAGAATGCCTTATGGAAAACTAAAGTGTAACTGGTGAGAATGCAAAAAAATGTTTATTCATAGATTATTATGAACAAGGCAGACACCCCCACACCCTTTGGCAGATATGTGCACCAGGCATAAGTGCACACAGTGACTCTGCTCTGACATATTAACCCACAGTCACCAGAGCCATGTCGTTTCTGTCACTGGCAGAGCAGGACCCTGTTAGGTGGGGTACACACTGTTCATACCGAGCCACACGACTCCCACAGCCTCAGTTCCCACCTCCTCCTCCTCCCATAAGCATGTCCTCAGGACCCTCCCTGGGGCTCTCAGTACCCACAGCTTCCCAGTGGAATCAGCATCCACATAAATAAGTGCCCTGGGCTTATGTCCTGTATCACTTGCCCTTTTGATCCAGGCTACTTGTGTTCCAACTTTGTTTTCTTAATGGTGAGCTCTGAGATCACAGTCCATATGTGAGTCCATAGTGTGTATCTCACACCATGCTGGCACTTAGTAATGTGCCTGAGTGGATGCAGAGACCCAGAACCAGGTTATCGCAAGCTTCTGAGCCGGTGCAGGCCTGCTGGCTTCTCTAGACGACTCCCAGACACCAGGGCACCTGCTGATTCACTCCAGCCTGGAACCCCCACCAGCAGCTTAGCAGGGAGAGAGGGAGTTGGCCCAGTGGGTGGGCAGGGGCAGCAGGAATATTAGAGGTAGCAAGGCAGAGACTCCAATGAATGTGGCTGTGGTGTAGATACTGTTGGGGCTCAGCCCCATCACCCCTTTCCTTCTCCCACAATGCCACTTTAGTGGGACTTCAGGATTTATTGCCAGACCACAGGGCCTTGTCTAAGTGAAGAGCAGCCTTGCTTCTCTGATGGGCCTGACCTGTAGGCCAGTGCACTCTCCATACAGGCTTCCCTCTACAGACTGAGTGGGGGTGGGGTGGCCGTGGCCAGTGCCTGAGGAATACTACTATCCTGCGGTGGTCACAGAGCACTGTCAGCTAGCAGCATGTCTGTGTTATCAGGAGTGGCATTTCAGAGAGCTCTGGGTCTGCCTGTCCCACGGAGGCTCCACACAAGGGCCACCGCTCAGTCATCTGAGCTGCTTATCAGCTCCCGAATGAGGGGCGTAGTGGCAAAGGGGTGTGTGTCTTGAATGCGCAGTAGCCGCTGGGTGTGCTGGGCATTGATGGTGCGGAGTTCCGTGAGCACAGCCATGATCTTCAGGAACAGGAACCTGCAGCCACCAGAGGAGAGGTTGGGGTGCACCCTCCCTCCCCAGCTGGCAGCCCTGACACTGCTTACAGCGTGCGCAGATATAATCTCAGGGCAACTCAGGTCAGCCAGGAGACGGGGCATGGCTAAATTCCTTCAGCTGAGCCAAAGTATTTGAAGTGGGAGCTGTGGGCTTCTGTGTCTGCAGGCCTAGGTAGAAATTTCACACTTTGCAGGTGCCAAGTGCATGAGTTTCTTTGGGGGTGCATGGAGTAACCCTGTCTTTTTTTTTTGGGGGGGGGAACAGGGTCTCACTGTAGTTCAGGCTGGCCCTCAGCTCACTATGTAGCCCAGGCGCCTCAAACTCACAGCAATCCTCCTGCCTCTGCCTCCTGAGTGCTGGGATTACACGAGCGAGTCACCATGCCCGGCATTGTGGTATGTGGTACAAGGGATCAAACTCGGGACCCTGCGCTTGCCAGACAGATGCCAGAACCACTGAGCTAAATCCCCAGCCCAACACTCTCTTGATTAATACCAGGGGCTAGGATTGAACTAAGGAAGCTGGAGGTTATAAGAAGGAGGCCGGAATCTTCCTGGATCCAGCCTCTGTCTAGTACCTGGACATACCACATACCTCTGTTTCTCCATGAAAGGCAAGAAAGCTGGCACCTCCAAGGCTCTCGGCATCCCCACAGGGGAGGAAGACTAAGCAAATGAAGACAAGGCCCCCACAGCATCCCAGGATGCTGAACCAAAGAGTACAGGCCAAGGGAGGATTTGACTTTCCAGTTCACACTATGTACACAGTGCTCACTACAGTCCAAGTTGGTCCTTGTCTATGGGCCCTTGGAACTCAGATTACATGCTAGGTCACCGGGACTAGAAGCAGCGAAGCTAGTGAAGCCTCTAACCAGATCAGGTCTCTAGCAGCCCTGCTGTTTGGAGTCATGACCAGACAAGGAAAGGAATTTCCCCCCTCCAGTTGATGTTCTTCCCAAGAAATCTGGAGGTAGCATTCAAGAGCTTATGTTTCAGACATGGTCTGGCTGGGTCCACTGCCAGTTTCTGCCCCTCTGGTTGGCAACCCTGTCTGTGGCTTCCATGCACAGTAGTGTCGGGGCCCATTGCCTTCAGTTGAGAACAAACTGAATAAGACCAGCCACCCTGATTCCTCAGCACCTTCCAGGGAGGTAGCGATTACAGACCTACAATTCCCGTCACTGCTGGAATCTCTCCTATCTTTACTGCCCTGGTGGCTGTTGCTAGAGGACTCGGTAGAAGACTCAGAAGAGTATCTGACTCTTCCCTGCCCTGGATAACTGGGTGGAAGGCCCTATGCATCCAATTTCTGACCAAACATCTTCTGAGCCAGTTATTCCAGCAGGACAACAGGCAGGAAGCACTAGGACTCTGAATCACTCCACTGATCCAGGGAAAGAACAGGCCTGGCTGTGCAGACAAGTGCTCCCTCAACAGCTTTGAGCCCCACAGGTTTCCCGAGACCTAGCTGGCACTCGGGCTGCCTGACCAGGAAGCCTTCACTGGCTCACAGAACCCAATAGCCCTGTCATCAGAGGCTGTCCTGCTTACAGCGGTTCCAGAAAGACCCACGCAGGGAGGGCCTGAAGGGCAGACAGAGGTGAGGCAGGGCCACAAGGAGGATACCCTGCACCCTCACACCCCACCTCCTCACTGTGCTTACCGGTGGGCAGGCTGGGGACGGACACACTCGATGTAGGCCTTCAGGGTGGTGGCAAATTGCTCCTGCAACTGTTCCACCACCGTCCGCTGCACCACGCCTGGGCGGTCTGGAGTGAGGCAGGGCAGGAGAGGGTGAGGTGCCAGCAAGGATGGGCAGGGATGAGGACAGGCTCAGTGGTCCCCAAGGGGGGAATTTCTGACCAAACATCTTCTGAGCCAGTTATTCCAGCAGGACAGGCAGGAAGTACTAGGACTCTGAATCACTCCACTGATCCAGGGAAAAGACAGGCCTGGCTGTGCAGTAAGCAGGGAGCAAAGTTACTGGCCAGACCTTCCCTGGGGAGGGTGGAAGAAAGCTGCTACTTCTACAGACCAAGCACAGGGGGTGTCATGAGTCTGGGGGAGACCATCACCTGGGGAGAAGAGGGAGATAGCCTGCATCAGCACATACTCCTCCTTATGAAGCCGCAGTTTCTTCAGCATGTAGTGGAACTTCATCACAGGATCCAGGAGAAGTTTCTGGAAGCCGCCTGTGGGCAGGTGTTGGATGCAGGTGCAGGACCTCAGGAAGCGGACCCAAGTCCCATCTTCTCTCACCAAACTCTTTTTTGTTCCATCACCTAGTCTTCCTCCCTTGTAATCCCAAGACCCACAGATCCTAGTGTGGCTCCCTTTCCTCCACAGCTGTTGTGTTTCCCTCCCTCCACCAGGTAATCCTTGAGCACCTTCAGGGTCTTTGAAGCAGTAGGCCAGCCGACCACACTCCCAGATCCCAGTCTCTATGTCGAATTTTGTGTTGCACCTCAGGAGACACATCTCAAAGGTGGCCCCCTTCAGGAGAGAGATCTGGTCCTCAATGGGCAAGTCCCTGGAAGCAAGCATAGGGAGGGGATGATAGTTCCTAGAGGAGCCCACAGATGGGCATATTCTGTGTGTCGGGGAGGGGGATGGACAGAAGTAGGATGGGGGCCTTGCCTTGAGGACCACTGGAGCAGCTTCCCGGTTGCCACCAGTCTCTTCCCATCATAGTCCTCTCTTTTAACATCAGGGACTCTTTTTTTTTTTTTTTTTTTTTCCACTTTGTAGTTTAGTCTGGTCCTGAGCTCACTATGTAGCCCAGGCAAGTCTCGAACTCAGCAATCCCCCTGTTTCTGCCTCCCGAGTGCTGGGATTACAGGCGTGAGCCACTATGCCGGTCTGGCACTGTGGTATGTGGTTTTGATTGCTGGTGGGCGTGAGTCATCGCGCCCAGCATTGTATGTGGTCACCGGGATCAAACTCAGGACCTTGCGCTTGTGAGGCAGGCACTTGAACCACTGAGCTAAATCTCTGGCCCACATCAGGGACTCTTGATGCCCGCCTAGCTTAACATTCAGGTCCCTAACTTCCAAATCGCTCTATTCCACTGATGAGCTGAAAGCTTTCCTTAGTCTTAGTGAACCTTCCCTTCTACTTGTGAAAGAAAATGACAGTGGCACCTAGGGTGAGGGTACTCATGAACAGCAGTGAGTGACTTCCCACCAGGGTGGTGACTTAGGGATCAACAGGTGTCACCTGTGTCCACACCAGTAAGTAGACTTCTCTTCCTGTTCTTTCACCTACCTTGCCACAACCTGAGCCTACCCCAGCCTGTTGCTACCTAACCCTATTAGTGAGTCCTGCATATCACCAACAGGGACACAGGATAGCCTAGGGGCTCCTGGAATCTAATTTGCCCCCTGCTCACCAAGGAGATGTGTGCTCCTAGCACGTGTGACTCAGCCACACGTGTCCAAGCTGAGCAGGGTGAGGAGGCCAAGCCAAGGTCAGACACCCCCGCATCTCTGCAGGCTCACCGGGCTGTGGCTACACCAGAGCAGGGCAGCCTGAGGTTTCCCACTGACCCAGCTGTCACGGTTGTTGCTCTCATGCCCAGCTCTGGGAGACCTGGCCCTTCGGAGCTGTCGGGCACACTCACCCTCCCCCTGGCCTGCTCCACCTTCCTTGGCTGCAGATGCCGGAAGCCCAGCATCTGTTCCTCTCCTTCATATCTTCTCTCTCTGTGGACTTGCTTCGTTTTCCTTCCAACCCAACCTCTGCTCTGATACTGTTATTCCTACCCATACAGGGGGAAAACGAAAAGGGAACTATTTGAATGTTCACTGCATGCTGAGTGCTCTTCAAATACTTCTTAAAATAAATTTATTGGGACTGGAGGGTTAGCTCAGTGGTTCCGGCGCCTGCCTCGCAAGCGCAAGGTCCTAAATTCGATCCCTGGTAACTACATATAATGCTGGGCGTGGAGACTCACGCCCACCAGCAATCAATACCACATACCCCAGCACCGGTTGTGGTGGCTCACGCCTGTAATCCTAGCACTTGGGAGGCAGAGGCAGGAGGACTGCTGAGTTCGAGGCTTGCCTGGGCTACACAGTGAGCTCAGAGCCAGCCTGAACTACAAAGTGAGACCCTGTCTAAAAAAAAAAAAAAATATTTATTTATTTATTTATTTTTGAGACAGGGTCTCACTTTGTAGTTGAGGCTGGCCCTGAGCTCACTATGTAGCCAGGCAAGGCTGGAACTCAGCAATCCTCCTGCCTCTGCCTCCCAAGTGCTGGGATTACAGGCATGAGCCACCACGTCCAGCATTGTGGGGTGTGGTACTGATTGCTGGTGGGTGTGAGTCACTGTACCCAATATCCTACCATTGTATATGGTTACCAGGATTGAATGAGGAACCTTGCGCTTGCTAGGCAGGCAGTGGAACCACTGAGCTAAATCTCCAGCCCCGGATTACTTTCTTTTTTTATATGATGTCCCCATAAAATCAGCATGGTTAATTCCTGTCTCCAGATGGGGACTTTGAAGTGCAGCAACAAAGGAGGGTCAGTTGGCTCCTAAAGTCCCCCAAATTTAAAAAAACTTATGCAGCCCCTCTGGACGTGACTGGTCATTTCCTTCTCCTTTCCATACCTGTCTGCCCAGCCCCATGTCCTACCTGAAATACGAGATGACTTTGGCAAAATTGATGATGCCTTTGAACATATAGGTTGACAGGTCAGCCAGGTGGGGCAGCAGAGGGATGATCTCCTTCCCGTCACAGTTCTCTGGGGGCTTGTAGTTCCAGACACTGCCATCTTCCCCCCGCAGCTGCAGGGAGATCTTCACAGTACCCAGATCTTCCTTGATCTGCTTCCACTTGTCTTCTTCCAGCGGGTTCTCCAGAAACTCGGCCATTTCACGGCCACTGCCGAACACCTCAGGCAGCTGGAATGCAAGACCGGGTAGAGAGGATGGACAGTATGTGTTTCGGGAAGGCCCCAGATGGCCACCTGCTGCTGAGCAGATGTACAGTCCCAGGCCATTGGCTCCTGCGTGTGCACATGGCACACACAACACTTGTTCTTCTGTCTGGCCATCTCTGACCAAGCGGTGCTTTCTAGATCTGTGGAGCAGCGGTCAGACCAGCTCTGCACAGTCAGAGGGAAACGGAGGCATCCCAAGCCATCCTTGCTGATGGGCTCAGAAGACAGAAGGGCGAAGCAGGGCGGGCGCCACCAAAAGCAGACCCCGCCGCTGACGGAACAGCCTCTGGTCCCGACCTGTCCTGTAAAGGCCTAAACCCAGCGAGGACGGAATGCCTTAGCTTTCTGTTCGCTTCACAGTTGCTGCTACTTCAGGAGACAGCAGAGGTTCCCAAACCTGAGCCTGCACTGGAATCTGGGGTGTCTTGCGCCACCCCAGATTCCAGTGGATAGGAGAGGCGAGAATGTGCACTGCTAACAAGTTCTCAGGGGATACCGAGGAGGGAAAGCCCTCAGCGGCTGAAGTTCGAGGAACCAACTCTGCCGGCCTCCTACCCGGAAGTCCTTGAAATGGGAGAAGGTGGCGTCGAAGGTTTTGGTCTCAGCGTCCATGAGTTCCCTGATCAGCATCCGCTGCTCCTCCGTCAGCCGCTGGAGGCCCGGAGGCTGAGTGTCCACCCGCTCGCTCCTCTTCCTCTTGATCAGGGCCCGCCTCTGCTCCACGGCCGCGTCGGACATAATCACTGCGGGGCAGCCGCGGGGCAGGGTGGGCACGCGCATGCGCACCCGCACACACACGCACACGCGCACACGCCCGGCCCCGCCCGCCCCCCGGGCAGCCCACTCACTCTCCTTCCTCATGCCGCTCTCCAGGCACTTGCGCAGGCGGCAGGCCTGGCACTGCCGCCTTGTCTTCCGCGTGATCTCGCACGTGCCCTTGCGGAACGGGCACCTCAGCCGCACGTTGCGCTTCACGGCCCGCCTGGGGAGTCGGGGAGGTCAGAGTTCACGCCCGGCTCTGGCCCGGGGCGCCACGCCACCTGCCTCTCGCCCCAGTCGGCTGCGGCTGCGGGCGAGCGACCCGGTCGCAGGCTCGGAGGGCCTCGCCTTCGCCCTCAGCGGGGCAGGTCCAGGAAGGGCCAGAGCGGGAGGGAGACTCCGACACCTCCCCACGAGCCCACTCAGGTGCCCCTCGGGGACCCGGACGCCAGCTCTCAGCCCCAGCCTCTCCCGCACCTCCGCGCTCTCACGGGGCGGCGTCCCTTGGGGAGGGGCCTTTGCGCCCCGCCCCGCCCCACCCCGAGGCCTGCCAGGAGCCTCAGCTGACCCTGGGCGCCCCACTCCTGACGGCGGCCGTTCCAGGCAGGGGGAGCTTGTCTACCTCCCTGGACGGGGATCTCCCCTAGCAGAGGTGGGTTTTGGTGCGTCTTCGGGGGAAAAGAAGGTCAGAGTCCTGTGAGCGGAGCGGCGGGAGCTGAGCCGCAGACCCTTGCCTAGATGCCTGGGTTGGCAGGCGGTAGGGCAGTGCCTCCCCGAGGCAGCCTCTCCCCAAAGCTCAGGCGTCGTGAACTTCCCACAAAGCCCCTGCCAGGGCAGCCCTAGCTCAGATTCCCTCCACTTCCACAACTCAATGGAACGAAACAGTGTGAAAAATGAGGGGTGCTGGCTTGCAAACATGATATGAGTCAGGGGGGCTGTTAGCCAGCTTTGAGGGCTGAACTGGGTCGTGCTGACTGTGACCCACAGGTCTGAGCCCTCTGGCCAGGTGACCACCCCAGGGGACAGCCATCGCCATCATAGGAGCCGCCGCCTGCACACTCCCTCTCCATCCAGCCCGGGGGGGGGGGGGACCCCTGGCGAGGCTCAGAAGCACCCTGAGAACCGTGCAAGGAGGAAGGGGGTCGCAGTTAGAAGAGTTGTGCTTTTATCAAATTCTAAACTAGGTATTTTGCGGAGCTTTGCAAATTTACTTTTTGAAATTCTATAAATCTGTCCTCTTATCTGCCTGGTATAGATGCCCGAGACAAAGGCTTTGGTCAGATGGGCCACTACCAGTCCTTTAAGTAAATGAGGGTGCAAAATGTGAGTC
>PVIC010009751.1:28785-45024 GCA_004025085.1 Thryonomys swinderianus
AAAAAAAAAAAAAAAAAAAAAAAAAAAAAAGTGAGTCCAGGTCTGTGGATGCAGAACCCAAGGTCCTTTCCTCTAGGATAGGTTGCCACCCTCTGGGAAGGCCAGGAATAGCACTGCGTGGGAAGGAGGGGCAAAAGTCACCCCAAGGAGGCCCGCGCTGCCAGCTGCTCTTGTATCCTAGCAGCACCCAGGTGAACTCCGGCCTCCACGCGGCCACGGCCCGGTGCCCAGCTCCGTGATGCAGTGCCCCTTGCTAACAGCAGCCACCACCTGCACTATGAAGGGCTCCTTTTGGACAACTATCTTGCTCTCAGAGGAAGAAGAGATGAGCTTTTCTGGGCAGTAATTGCTTAGGCCCTGGGGTCCAAGGGAGCTCTCCAGGAAGCCGGAGGAAGCAAAGACAGACATCAGCCACAGAGTCCACCAGACCGCTTGCTCTGAACTGGAGGATCCTTTCCTTATTGTTAAGCAAGTTGGAGCCACACTTTCCGTGACGTCCTTCCTGACTGCTTCTGGATCTCACCGCTGTGGTAGCCGATGTGGCCCTGTCTGCCCTGCAACTGGGATCTCTTCGCTCTGGTGTCACTGAACTCAACCCAGAAGCCACTGCAGCACCTCCCTGGGCTCACCTAGGCCTGGAAGTCTTCCTGTGAGACTAATTAGGAAGATTTGGTGTCCACAGGCCTACACTCTAGACCTGGGAAATAGTCCAACGTGGGGCCCTGACACTGCCCAGGGGTTGGCAGCAGCCTCCAGTTAGAGGGGAGCCTGTGTCAGCGGTGGCAGGTGGGTGTGGGTAGATAGGTGACTCTACCTGAAAAAGCCCTTGCATCCTTCGCATGTCATGACATTGAAGTGATAGCCATTGGCCTTGTCCCCACATACACGGCAGACCTGGAGAGCCCCATCCTCGTCCTCTATGTTGATGGTAGACGTCCCAGTGATAGAGTCTGCTTCTTGGTAGCACACAAGGTTCCCATGGCCCCGACTCTCTTCATGTCTCACCTCCAGGTTTGCCTCCAGAACTCTTAGACTAGGAGTGAGAAAAACCACAGGGGGATTAAAGGGTTGGATGGTGATGTGCTGAGGCTGTGGGAGGAGGAAGGTTCTATCCCTTCTGCGCTTGACTCTCCCTCATCTAATTCTGGACCCTAAACTAGAAAAATGTGGGTGGAGATTTGAGCTGTTATCAACAAAGATGTAATCATGACATTTTGTATGTGACCACAGGGCACATGTGAGTGGAGTAGAGTAGAACATGTGAAAAACAGCATGAAAGGGAAAAAGGATTTAAGGCAGCAAAAAATGAGAAGAAGAAAGAGAAGACTGTAGCGCTTGCATCATAGAGAACAGCCGGCCTGAGAACAGCTCGTGAGAGCAGCTATTGTTCAAGACAACTTCTTGCACTGGACAGGTGTAAGGAAGTGAGCCTCTCAGGTACGTTGTAGCCTGGTTCTCAGTGAGAGCTGGAAAACCTGAGAGAGAAGGTATCCAGTCAAATAACCAAGCAGATCTGGAGAGGCAGTGGGAGCAGAACCAGGGGCCCAGTGCAGGAAGACAGGGCCCCTGCCCCCAGTGCAGCTGAAGGGCAGATGTGGCCAAAAAGGACCACACTCAAGGTATTCCCCTACCCCGGCAGTTTCATCCTGAGATGGTGACTTGAACTGTTCTTGGAATAGGCACAAAGGACAGGAAGCAGAAATCACTACACTCCCTGAAAGTCTGTCTAGGACAATGCTGACTTTCCAGAGCCAAAATGAAATTCAATAAAATTGCAACACACAAATTTCTGTCTCCAGTGTCAGGACAGATGATACCTGAAAGTTTCACCAAAAAGAGTGAATAGGAAATGAATCTGCCTCTGAACTTGGCCCTATTAATAAAACAGACTGACTACATATTTGAACTCATTAAGTTCCCTTGCTTTTTCAAATCATTCTCCTGCCTCATAGAAGCTTGCAGAAAAAAGATTTAGTTAGGGTCCCCCAAAAAACGTCAAGCAAGATTTGATTTAAAGTACTCTTGGGTTAGTAACTCTACCAGAAACCCAGAGAGGCAGCTGCAAATCCTGCTCTTTGGAGAAACTTATTTTCCACTTTCCACTGAGGTACAACGCATTATGCATGTAATTTCCAAGATATAAGAGGAACAATTCACAAATCATGAATTGAAAGACTAACAAAGTCATGAGCTAAAGCCAGGAAAAAGCAATTTTAAGCAGAATTAGACATGTAGTCTCTAAATCACCAAATACAGAATGTGTGTAAGCAGAAAAGGTTGAAGATGTAAGAACAAAAGCCATAAAATTGACCGAGTAGATTTTATAAACAAAGATTAACTTTAAAATCTAAGCAAATCACTGTACATACCAATAACAACAAGGTCTTGACAGTTAAGAAAGTAAATAACAACCACCACCAAAATATACCACTGTGTAAAAATCAGGAGATGGGTGACCATAGTGAAAGTTTTCCTAACTCTATATTGTTGAGGAAATAAAAAGACAATAAATGGCTCAGATTTTCATTAGTAAAGTATACTTGTTAAAATATAGCCCCTTAGAAATAAAATGTGTAAGTTGAAAACTAATAGAAAGGAAAAAGTTCTAAAAGAGGCCATTAGGGAGATAAAAAGAAACTGAGAAGAGGACATAAATGAAAAACACAAAGTAGGATGATATAAATGCAGAAGGAAACACTGGCTACATGGTTATGACACTGATATGGACAAAGATTATTTGGCTAAGACCCCAAAAGCACAACCAGCAATAGCAAAAATAGGCAAATGGACTATGTCAAACTAGGAAGCTCTTGCACAGTAAAGGAAATGAACAAAGAGAATGTAGAATGGGATAAAATATTTGCAAAAAATATTCATCTGGGGCATCTGAAATGAACAGACACTTCTCAGAGGCAGAAGTCAAAGTAGCCAAGAAGCATATGAAGAAATGTTCAACATCACTGGTCATTTGAGAGATGCAAATGAAAACAACACTGAGATTTCATCTCACTCCACAAAGAATGGCCGCGATCACAAAATCAACCAACAATAAATGCTGGTGAGGGTGTGGGGAGAAAGGAAGCCCTCTCCATTGTTGGTGGGATTGCAGACTTGTGCAACCATTGTGGAGATCCGTGTGGAGATTTCTCAGAAAACTAGGACTAGGGGTCCCATTTGACCCTGCTATCTCCCTGCTAGGAATATACCCAAAAGAATTTTAAAAATCACATTGGAAAGACAGATGTACACCTTGTTCATAGCAGCTCAGTTCGTGATAGCTCAATCTTTGAAACAACCCAAATGTCCATCAACTGGAGACTGGATAAAGAAGATGTGGGTTTTTAAAAAAATAAAATGGAGTATTACTCTGCCATAAAGAATGACAAGATTGATCCATTTAAGTGCAAATGGAGATACCTGGAGGATATACTAACAAGTGAAATCAACAGATCACAGATAAGCAAATTCCAGATCTTCTCTTTGACATGAACACCTGTAGATGCAAATGAGCTCTAGAAAGTATGACAGCTTTTATAGAGTGGGAAATTTCCATAGGAAATTTGGTGTGGGAATGTAATGAGGGAAAGGAATAAATATGATTCAGAAAGAAAATAAAAAGAGTATGTATAAAGGGGGTGGGTAGGTGTGGGTGGGTGGGGATATGGGTAAAAATGAGAATTAACTTGTGTCGTATACTGGTACAAATTCCCCAGTGTTATATGTGATTGTGAGATGTATATAAATTGTACCAATAAAGAATTCAATTTTAAAAAATATTCATCTGACAAAGAATTAACATCCAAAATATGGAAGAAATTCAAATGATTCAATAGCAAAAAATCTGATTTTAAAACGGGCAAGACATATGTATAAGTATTTCACAAAGAAGATATACAAATGGCCGACAAATACATGAGACAATGCTCATTATCACTAATCTCCAAAGGAAGAGGGATGAAAACCACAATGAAATATCAGCTCAAGCAAATTAGAATGGCTGTTGTCAAAAAGATAGAAAATAATAGATGCAGATGAAGATTAGGAGAAAAGGTAAACATATATTTTGGTGAGAATATAAATTACTATAGCTGCTGGGAAAATAGTATGGCGGTTCCTCAAAAAGTAAAAAGAGAACTACTAAATTTTGGGAAACAGGGGAAGGGGACTTAAATAGGAACTTTGCATTAAGTTCTAGTCTCCTGCAAGTCCGACACCACATGGTGAAATAATTAATAATCAGGCAGAAATGAAGCTTAGAGAAGAAGCTGAGCTTGGCCTTGATCCATGCTAGTCTGGGTAGCTAAGACTTCAGACCTCAGTTTGCCATACCTTTTATTCCCCCAGACCCAAGCTTGCCACACTTTTCATTCAATAAGTTCCAAAAGACCCAGGAAGGCAGGGCAGACACTGGCAATAGTCCTTGAGGAATTATGTAGATACTGGTGTTAGTTCTGCCCTGGACCATCACAGCACATGGGACTACCAGAGTCCCTGTTGCTAACAGAGGTGAAGACAAGAGTTAAGTCCCCAAGTCTGTCTGCAAGCAGGAAAGCTCGGCTCAATCATAGTCCGATTGTGCAATTTCTCCCAAATAGGATTGTTCCCGATGCTAAATGGTCTAGCAATCCCTTTAGATTTATACTTAAAAGAGATAGAACCAGTATATCAAAGAGATAATCTATTCCCAGCTCGGTAGCAACACTATTCACAATAGCTGGGGTCTGGATTCAACAAGGTGTCCACTAATGAATGAATAAAGCAACCATGACAGACCCACACAATGTCTCAGCCATAAAAAGAGTATGAGCTTGTCATTCTCAGTAACACAGATGAAACTGGAGGCCACTATGTTAAGTGCAATAAGTCATGCACACAAAGAAAAATATCGCACACTGTTACTTATTTTTGGAAACGGAAAAAAAAACCCACCAATTTTGTAGAAAAAAGTTTAGTGGTTAATGGAGATTAGAAAGGTGAGTGGGGAGGAGCAACAGAGAGAGGTTTGATAACAAATACAAAAGTACAGTTAGAAACAATTAGTTTCAGTGTTCTTCAGCACAGTAGGATAACTACAGTCTCAAACAATTTATGATATAGTTCAACATAACTAGAAAAGTCCAAAGTTTCTCAGTGAGAAAGATGCTAATGCTAATTACCTTGATTCTGATCCTTACATGCTGTGCAGCTATATTTAAGTATTGTACCATATCCTATAAATATGGATAAATAATATATGTCAGCTAAAAATGTAAAAGAGGTTTTTAAAGATAGTAGAAATACCAAAACATTGATAGCTAAATATAGGTATATGGAATGTTTCTATTCAAAGACACTGGGAAAATGGTTTAGGTGGATGGATGGGGTAACCTAAAGTTCTAGGGCTAGTACTGTGGAGGCAGACTTTGTATAGGAAATTAAAGGATGGACAGATACCAAAATGGTAACCAACAATCAGTGAAACACGTGTCCTAGGTCCTTTGCAAATGGTAACCCATTGTCTTCATCAGTTTTGATTGCTATAACACAATACCATAAACTAAGCCACTTTATAAATAATAGAAATATGTATTTTATAATTCTGAAAGCTGGGAATTCCAAGATCAAGGAAAAGAGAATTCATTGTTTTAATCAAACATGGCATCTTCTCCCTGTGTCCTCACATGGTAGAAGGACTTACTCTCGAAGTTTCACTAATCTCTATCATGAGGGCTCTACTCTAGTGACTTACAGGTCATTTTTAGGGGTGCCAATGTTTTTGTGGGTGAGGATTTCAACATGTGACTTCTAGGAGGAAAAAGGCATTCATAATATAGCAATTATTTCTTCCTATTTCAAGCATGAATACATACTCTGTTAGTTATGAGTTCATTTTCAGGTTCTAAATGACTTAGAAGTCACTCAGTGGTCAACAATCCAGGGTCTGCTAAAACCTTCTGACTGCTCACAAGACACTGTTCCAAAATCACAAGGCATCAGAAAAGTTTTATTTGTAGGGGAGAGTTTCAAAGTGTACATTGGAGAACACCCTGCCTTAGGTTTTTTACATCATTCAGAAGCCATTAGGGATAGTAATATGAGTGAAGGAGACATTTGGCAAAGACTCTGCACATAAATTATGAATTTTAAATTACATAAAATGGTGAGATGGAGTTTCCCCGGAGGGGCAATGATCATTACAACATGACGACATGAATCATAGCAGAAATTCAACAGTTGATATAAACTGACAAATCAAAGGAAATGTCATTAGAGGGCTGAAGGAAAGGCATTTACTTAAACTGTCTAATTAATTTTCTCCAATTCCTTAATGAAGGAGTGTTAGAACTAACGCTGGGATCTTCTTCCAAACAAATGGTATATATTTATATACCTACATACCTGTTTTGCTTACATTTATTATTAAATAGGCAGACTGTGGTCATTCTCTTGTACCCTTATTCAGAGATCCCACGGCAACTAATCTCCAAGGACAGCATCCCCACCCCCAGGAGCTACATCTACCCATGTCCAGTGTCTGCCCAAGGAGAACCCAGGATGGTCTGTAACTTGCTTTGATGAATAGAATATGAGGAAGTGACATGGTTCCAGTTCTGGGCCTAAGTCATAAGAAGTGTGGTAGTTTCTGTTTTTACCTTGGAGAACCCACAAGAGTCTAGCTACTCTCAGAGTGCCTGCCCAAGAAGACTGAGCAGAAAGCCATGTGCAGATGGAGTGGCCTGCAGGCCCGTAGATGGAAGAGGCCCAGGTGCCCACCTCCTACTTGACTCCATCAAGCTCACTCCAGGGACATGAGGGGGCCATTGAGAGAGGCCTCATGGGCTTTCTGGGCAAATCCAGCCTCCAGATGACCAGAGCCTCGGCCAAAGTCAAGTGGAACAAAGAACTCCCCAGTGAGTCTAATCAACAAAGAAATCATGTTGGAAAATAAAGTGGTTCTTGCTTTATACAGTAGGGTAGGGGAGATATGTTAGACAAGAGATAATGGAAGCAAATAATTGAGTTTTGTTAGAAATAGATCTGATGTGTGTGTGGGGGTGTCAGCATGTCCTACGCCTATGCCTACGCCTACGCCTACGCCTATGCCTACGCCTCTCTCATCAGTTTTCCTAATGGGATGGTGCCCCATGGGCAGGAAAATGACAGTGAGAAGCTTTTGGTGGGTGCTGGCCACCTCCTTTCATGTGAAAGTCATAAGACCAACTGTATACTTTTAACAGGCTACAGCTGTGTTTTCTTCTGGAGGTAGCACCTCCTCCTCAACCTGCTCTGTGATCAGTGAAGTCTAGCCAGAAGAGGGGGAAAATGATGCTCTTTTGTATTTGGTGAAAGGAAGTATTTCTTTAGTAAGGACTTGGCAAAAATAATTGTAATATCCAGCATAAAGACTACTGGAAGGACAATACTGAATACCAGCCCTGAGTACTGACTATCAAAGGAAGGATGATGTAAGGGAGATCCATAAACAAACACACAAACCGATGAACTTAGGTTTCTCTAGGACAGGCTGAGCACAAACATCCCCACCTCTCCTTGCATGGGTGCTGAAATGACACTGCTTTGAATTGAGGAGACGGAGCCAGAATTGGAACCCAAAAACCTGTATTCTCAAGTCAAATCTAAATTGCATCCCTGAGGAGATTGGTTTCTCAATAGGCAAATCTCCTTCAGCAAATCTCCTTGATGACCAAAAACTTTTCCTGTACACCTCACCTGGGACACAGCTTCTTTTCATTGTGTGGCTCTGCCTAGCTTTTTGTCTGGGAAGGTGGTGTATTGGAAATTAAAGGATGGGGCAGATACCAAAATGGCAACCAACAGTCAGTGAAACACAGTGTCCTAGGTCCTTTGATTTCCTAAGACCTCAGTTCTTTCCTTGCCATCTCAGTTCTGGCTACAAAAAAAGGGATCAACGACTTTCCTGCCACTCAGGCCACAACCAGGGGCATCCTGTCTCGTGCTCATCAAAGGGCTGGGGTCTGCCCTGTCAGAAATGTTCAAGGATGGGCTGGGGACTTAGCTCAAGTGGCACCACGCTTCTACACCGGAAGCACAAGGGCCCAAGTTCCGTCCCTGGTACTTAAACAAAACAAAACGAAATGAAAGCAGAGATGTTCAAGGCTGTGAAGGGCAGCCCCTCGGTCTTTAGCCTTCCAATGCACACCTCACTGTTGATTCTACAGTTGCCTTCAATGTTACTGGGGCTGTACCCTTGATCTTCTTACTCTTTGGCTTCCTCCTTGGGCTGAGCAGAGACTAGATCATACAGCTCTCCAATGCACAGACACCAGTTGTAGACTCTCCTTCCTCTGAGCCCTTCAGCCTAACCTTGCACAATGATACATATATTTTCTACTGGCTCTGTTCCTGTAGAGAACCCTAACCACATCAAGCTTGTTTGTAAATTCCAGACCTCTTAGCAATGTTTGAATAGCCTGAGTAGAATAAGAGCAGTGGACTTTTTCTTTTGAGGTTCTGGGCATAAAACCCAGTGGCACCACTGACCGAGATCCTTTGCTGATAAACATTCTTAAAGCAAAACATTAAAGTTTAGTGAAGATAGATTTGTATGACTTTTGGAGGAGGATATTGAAGACCATCTCAGTGAAAATGTAAATTATGTGGCATGCAGATAATCCATGGTAAAAATCTTGGAGGGAGCTTCAAAGGGAAGAATCAATAACAGCAACAGCAAAACTTTTTCTTTTTTTGGTACTGAATATCAAATTCAGGTCCTTGTGTTTGTGAGGCAGGAACCAGAACCACTGAGCTACATCTCTGGCCAACAACAAAACTTTTTAAAGGCAAAAGTGGAATAATTGTTTCAAATATGATAGCAATGATCTGTTGTGAAGAAACACTAGATATATCTTCAGGAGGAGAATAAAATATCAGTATCTTGGTTACTTTCTCTTCCCCGAGTCATAATACCCTACAGCCACAATATAAAGGAGGAAAGGTTTGACTTTTTTTTTTTTTTAGACAAGATCTCATTATGGAGTTCAGATTGGCCTTGAACTCACTACCTAGCCCAGGCTGGTCTTGAACTCACAGTGATCCTCCTGCCTCAATTTCCAGAATGCTAGGATTACAGGTGTGCACCATCATGCCCAGGTAGACTCATTTTTGTAGGTTTCAGCCTATGGTTGGCTGGCTCCAAGGCAGGGCAGCATGGCAGCATGGCAGAGGATAGCGCTGATGACATGGAAGTCAGGAAGCAGAGAGAAGAAGGGAGATACAACCTTCTAGGCTACGTCTCCAGCAACCCACGTCTCCCATCATGTTCTACTTGCCAAATCATATAAACGGTAAAACTCCTCAGTGGATTAATTCATGCTGATGAATATCATGTCCATATGATCTAATCAAGCCCCCCAAAGCCCCACCTATGAGGTGTGAGAGTGGAAACATACCAGATATAAAACATAACATTGTATTCCTGGCCCCCAAAAGACTCATGTGTATTTCTTTATGCAAAGTGCTTTTAGTATACCTATAAGAGCTGCAAAAGTCTTAACAGTTTCAACATTACTGAAAAGTTGAAGTCTCAAGTCTCTGCGATTTAAGGCAAACTCTTAACTGTGAACTCCTGTAAAAATCAAAAGAAGTTAGCTGGGCGTGGTGGCTCACGCCTGTAATCCCAGCACTCGGGAGGCAGAGGCAGGAGGATTGCTGAGTTCGAGGCTTGCCTGTACTACATAGTGAGCTCAGAGCCAGCCTGAACTACAAAGCGAGACCCTGTCTCAAAAAAAAAAAAAAAATCAAAAGAAGTTAAATAAACACTGCCTGCATTTAAAGAGATGTGGCAAGCATTATCATTCCAAAAGAAGGAAACTGGGGGATAAAAAGGAATAGGAACAGGGGGAAAAGCAAACAGAAAGTCATAATCTGTATAGTTCAATGTCCAGCAGTTGGAGCAAGCTGTAGCAAGACAGCAACTCCAAAGGGATTGTATGGCTCCATCACTACTGCACCACTGATGGCTGTAGCTCTCCTGGCTCTTCTTTTGGACCCTATTTGCTCACATCTGGTCACTTTCCTCAGATCATCCATGTTCCTGTGTTCTTCAATCTTCTGGGATCGCCATTGTTCTTTTGGCTTTATGCTTACAGGTTCACACAACTGCCCTCTCAGGGGCAGCACTACTGGGTCTCCCAGGCCTTCTTTTGAAATCGGGGTGGAAGCCTTTCCTATTGTACAGTTCTTACATTTTGCATGTAGATGACTCCAAAATCTGCCATCAGTAGGAGTGGTAGCTGAGCCCTTTTGTATCTTAGTAGTGGGTGTAGAGAACTCTGAGTGCCTGGCTGGCTTAGCATGGTGAACTGAGTCCGCAGGATGGGGTCTTTTGGGTTTCTCCTATGTCCCCAAAACATCCATTATACTGTTCAGTTCCAAGGCACTTGGTTTCTTTTTAATGGTAGTATTTTCAGCACAGAAGCTCTCCTCTATTCCATTTTTATAAATTCAGCTTTCCTGAGGCTTCCTTTCTGCCCAAACTTGAAACTTTTAAAACAGTCTTGCTGGGCCCATTTGCTTTTGCTTCTCTTATGTAGAGCTGGCTAAAGGCCCCCAAGAATACCCAAGCCACAGCTTGAATATTTGGCTACCTTGAAATTTCCTCTGCCATATTAATTAGATCACTGCCCTTAATCTCAGTTTCTTGCAAAATCTCAGGACAGAAACAAAATATGGGCAAAATTTCTGCCAGAGTACAACACATATAGCCTGAAGTCCAATAGCCAGTTCAATCTTTATTCCCAGCTGAAACCTCTTGAGACTGGTCTTTACTGGCTGCATTTCTACTAGAATTCTGGTCTTTTGAGCTCTCATCAGAGTCTCCCATCAAGTTCAGTTTACAGCATTCCAGGGCTGCCTCTCTAGCCAGCATCTTGGGTCTTTTCAAACTCCTCCTGCCAGGTGGTGCCAAAGACTTCTAAACCACGTGGTTAGTCACAGCAACTATCCCACTTTTTTGGTACCAAGCTCTGTCTTAGCTACTTTCTCATCACAATGCCAGACACACACAACTTAAAAGATAAAAGATTTATTTTAGGCTCAAATGTGTAGAGGTTTCAGACTGTAGTTGGTTGGCTTCAAGTCAGGAAAGCAGCAGAGGAGAAACAATTCATGGCATGGCAGTCAGAAGCAGAGACGGGGTCAAGGAAGTAGGAAAGGAGATACATCCTTCTAGACTACACCCCTCGAGACCTACCTCCTCTGACCAGACTTCACTTTCAAAGGTCACATTTAGCTATAAATTCATCAGTGAACCAGTCCACACTGATAAGTCCCACGCTCACATGATCCACTTACTTTCTGAAAGGCCCACCTATGACCACATGTATTGTGGCAGAGAGGACATCTAGATACAAACTATAATAGCTATATTAGTATTAATGATCAGCCAGGGAGTTGTCCGGTACAATAAAACACAAGACAAAAAAATAGGTATCACTCCTATAGAACAAATAAAATTGTTAGTGCTTAGAAACTCTAAGAAAACCAGCTGAAAATCCTGAAAATGCATGACAGTACACAAGATAAAAATTATTAAGTTTCACCCATACTATTAATAAATTTATTTATTAACAAATAAATAAAAAATACTAGCAAAAACAAATCCTGCCATTAATAACAAGAAATGCCTGTGAGGAGACAAAAACAAAGCTCTGAAAGACAGAAATGGAAAGAGACTTAAAATTTAATATTCAAAACTTTCCAATTTTGGGCCGGAGGGTTAGCTCAGTGGTTCCGGCGCCTGCCTCGCAAGCGTAAGGCCCTGAGTTCGATCCCCGGTTACCACATATAATGCTGGGCGTGGTGGCTCACGCCTGAACTACAAAGCAAGACCCTGTCTCCAAAAAGCAAAAAAAAAAATATCCAATTTTGCTGGGCGTGGTGGCTCATGCCTGTAATCCCAGGACTCAGAAGGCAGAGACGGGAGGATTGCTGAGTTCGAGGCTTGCCTGGGCACCATAGTGAGCTCAGGGCTAGCCTTAACTACAAAACATGACCCTGTCTCAAAAAAAAAAAAAAGTCCTATTTTCCATAAATGAATTTTTCGATTTGATTCAATTTTTTAAGGAATTCATTTGTTTGTTATAATTTAGATAAACCAGGTCTCCAGTGGGAAGGGAAGTAGGGATGAACAACTAAAACAATTTATTTAAAAGAGTAATGCCAATTGTGATCCTGACTTGTATATAAAATGTACCCAGAAAAATCAATTTTAAAAAATAAAATAAAAATAAAAAAATAATGATGAGAATGGACAGGATTCATCCTGCCAGATTAAAAAAATTTAGTGTGAATCCACCATATTTAAAGTAGTTTTTACTGGAAAAAAAATTGAAATAAAAATTTTAAATTCTCAATAAAAATATATGTAAGAATTCTGCTCCGAGAGAAGAGCCTGCACAGTTCCAGGTTTCGGATCAGGCCGCGGCCTGGAGGCTCCCTGTTCACAGGGGAATTACAGTGAATTAGTAATTGTAAATCAGTGAAAATAAATATTTAGTAATTAGTACTAGAACGTTCACTTTTTTTTTTTTTAAACAGGGTCCTGCTTTGTAGTTCAGGCTGGTCCTGAGTCCAGGCTAGCCTCAAACTCACAGCAATCCTCCTGCCTCCGCCTCCCAGATGCTGGGATTATAGGTGAGAACCACCATGCCTAGCATTGTGGTATGTGATTATCAGGGATTGAGCTCAGGACCTTCCACTTGTGAGGCAGATGCCAGAACCTCTGAGCTAAATCACTGGCCCAGAACAGTTCATCTTTATTTACTTACTTTTTTGAGACAGGGTCTCACTTTGTAGTTCAGGCTGGCCCTGAGCTCACTATGTAGCCCAGGCAAGCCTGGAACTCAGCAATCCACCTGCCTCTGCCTCCTGAGTGCTGGGATGACAGGCGTGAGCCACCACGCCCGGCACTGTGGTATGTGGTATTGATGGCTGGTGGGCGTGAGTCTCCACGCCCAGTATTGTATGTGGTTTCCAGGGATTGAACTCAGGACCTTGCGTTTATGAGGCAGGTGCCGGAACCACTGAGCTAACCCTCTGACCCAAGTTCATCTTTTATGTGGAGAAAAACTCCTAAATTCTACTTTGCACATTTGACACAGTAAATCTCAGAACTAAATATACACTTGATCTTAGCCAAAAGGCCGAGATGCGATCTCAGAACTAAATATAAAAAACAAAAACAAACACCAAAGAAAATATCTGTACCTATACATGTCTGAATAAAGGCATAATTTGGAGGAGGGGGATTGGAAGCGAAGTGAGCTCAGGGGTGCTTACCACTGAGCTACCACCTCAGCCCTTTTTAATCTTTTATTTTGAGACAGTCTCTCTAAGTTCCCCAGGCTGATGATGAATGCATTCTTTTTGCCCCAGTCTCTTGAGTAGCTGGGAAGATAGAAATTGAGGCCACAAAAATGATAGATCCAACTGTTACATACAAAAATTTTAAATTTTCCATCAAAGATGGAAATAAGAGACACGCTGGTGGAAAATTTTGCAATGAATGTGACAATCAAGAGGACAAGGAGACATGTCATTATAAAATTAAATGCAAAGTTTTTACATATGAATTCAACTCTACTAACAAATATGCATAAGTAATAATAATGTAGGATTTCAGCTATTTTAATATGACCAAACACATGACCAATATGAGAAAAATGACTAAACTTCACCAAAATTAAAAATGTTTGCGCTTTCTACACTATTACAAAATGAAGACATTTAGCTCAGTGGTTTCAGCACCTGCCTTGGAAGTGTGAGGTCCCAAGTTTGATTCCTGGTGAACACATACAACAATACCGGGCGCGGTGACTCACGCCCACCAGCAATCAGTACCACACAGTACAGTGCTTTGTGTGATACCGGGCGTGATGGCACAATCGGGAGGCAGAGGCAGGAGGATTGCTGAGTTCGAGGCTTGCCTGGGCTCCATAGTGAGCTCAGGGCCAAACTGAACTACAAAGTGAGATCCTGTCTCAAAAAAAACAAAACAAAACAAAACAAAAAAAACAAGACGAGGGTCAAAGATTTAGCTCAGTGGTTCCAGTACCTGTCTTGCAAGAGCAAGGTCATGAATTTGATTCCCGGTAAGCCTCACCCTCCCCAAAATGAAGACGGATCACAGATTCAGAGAAAATATTTGTAAAATCATATATCAAATAAGGGGCTACTTATTTCCAGAAAATATAAAAACACAACTCAGTAATAAAAATTCAAATCAGCCATTTAAAAAATAGACTAACGCTTTAAATAGGTATCCAGCAAACAACTTGTGAAGACAAATAAAGCATGGAAATACACTCAAGAATGTTAATTATCAGAGAGATAGAGAATAAAACCACAACACATGTGAATGACTACAATAAAAAAGATGAATAATAAGTATTCATGGTGACATGGAGACCCTGAACTCCCCGACACTGCTGGCAAGGAAGTAAAATGGCACCACCACTTAGGGAAACAACTTTTCAGTCACTTACAGTGCTAAACACAGATTTACCATACGACCCAGGAATTCTACTGGCAACCAGAGAACTTTTTCTGCTCTCTGCGGCTGGAGATGAAATGGGTGTCTCCTTGAACTCCGTGTCAGAAGGGAAGTCCTAGCCTCTGTGGCTGACGCAGAGCTACCTTCCTCTGCTCAGGGACTTCTCTTACGCTGTGTCCATACAGCAAAATGGAAGCTCCTGGAAAACTGAGACTTGGCTCTTGGCCTAGGGAGGAGGAGAATGCTATTCCGGGATGTTGCCACACGGATCTGACAGGATGAGAAGCGAAGAGAAGGGCTGCAGAGAAACCCAAGAAGCCTGCCCTGGCGGGAGGGATCCGGCTCAGGAGCAGAGAGCGCCCCCTGCAGGGAAGACTTTGCATTTCTAGGGAAGGAAGGAAGGAAGGACAATGGTACTTCCAGAAGTGAAGACGGAGGGCAATGCTACAGAAAATGTGAATTAATTTTCTGCTATAGAAGGAGCTAGAACCTCGGGGAATAAGATGCAAGGAGGGGAGCGCGGTAGAAATAGGGAGGTAGGAGGAGAGAAAGCGAGGCTGGAAGACCTATCAAGGAAAGAGTGCGGGGAGGGTTAGAGAAAGCGCGGCTGTGACACCCCGGGCTCCACACCAGCTCCCGCACTGGCCCGAGAGAGGAGTCTGCACAGTTCCAGGTTTGGGGTCAGGCCGTGGCCTGGAGGCTCTCGGTTCACAGGGGAACGAGCTGCGTCAGGCAGCGCCCTCCCCGTGAACGCGCGGGGGACTGACACGGCCCGGAGACACAGGACAGCTGAGGCCGCAGCTAGACAAAGACCACAGGGGGCTCCTCCCTACCGGGGGAGCAGTGGAGAGGAGAGGGCTAAAGGGAAGGTGCCCGAAGAGACATTGCCCCCGGGGAAAGTGAGAGGACAGAAGCCAGTGACCCACTTGCGACCTTTGGAGTCAAATATTTAGACCGTGTAGGAGGCAGAGGTGAGCAGATAGACGACCTGTGTCAGCCAGCCAGGCCTGGCGGAGAGAATAAAGTGTTCAGTAGGAGATACAGCGTGTTGCCCATTAGGTTGGCAAGTGTAGCGCAGATGGATGGTGAAGAGAAAACTCCCAGTGGAGCAGGAAAAATTAAAAACGACAAAAGAAATGACCAACAGGACAGAAGCCCTGGTCAGGGAGCAACGGGATATGGTTTAAGAAGTGGGGAGAGGCCCGGAGATTTAGCTCAGTGGTGACTCACGCCCACCAGCGATCAACACCACATACCACAGTGCCGGGCGTGGTGGCTCACGCCTGTAATCCCAGCACTCGGGAGGCAGAGACAGGAGGATTGCTGAGTTCGAGGCTTGCCTGGACTACATAGTGAGCTCAGAGCCAGCCTGAACTACAAAATGAGACCCTGTCTCAAAAAACCAAAAGAAAAATCCTCAAAGAAAAGTAAAAGCCCTGCTCTTGACCATCCAGAGGAACAGGCCATGGGTGTGGGACGCAGCACCAAGGACAAGAGGGTAGGCAAACAGGGGCCAAGAGAAACCAAGTCGATGGGCAGGTCCTTAACAAGAGAAGAAGAAGGGCAGCTGCTGATGGTGAGGCCAGGAAGCAACGAAGAAAGGCAAAGAATATATAAAGAACTCAAACAGATCAGCCTCCCCAAGTTTAAAGACTCAATTCAAAAATGGGCATCTGAAATGAACAGACACTTCTCAGAGGCAGAAGTCAAAGCAGCCAAGAAGCATA
>PVIC010009752.1:0-44908 GCA_004025085.1 Thryonomys swinderianus
AAAAAAAAAAAAAAAAAAGATTCTAGCCTTATTCCCAGTTCCCAAGGAACCGTTCTGTTCCTTCTTTAAGGAACACAGTGACAAACAATAAAACCCTGAGTGGGAAATAGCCACCCAAGTTTTTATCGGGCCTAGTGACAACCACCCGACAGGTCTGCAAAGCTTGCTCACTCTGTGTCCACAACAACCCAGGCAACTGCAAACCACTTTCTTTATTAAAACCTGTACAGAGGAGAGAGACATATCTTGGAGAAGACTGGCACACTTTACCTACTTGCTACTATGTGGAACATTTAAACAGATGTTAGTCCTAATTGACACATTACAAACTGGATTAAAGTTTTTCCTATTCATTCAGAAAAGAGTACCAAGTTACTCCAGGTGCTTCTTAAAGAAATCATCCCCAGATCTGGACTACTCCAGAGTGACAAAGGACTTTCTTTTACAACCCTCTGAATAACTCAGGGAGTAGCAAAGGCTTTAGGGATAAAGTACCACTTCCACTGTACTTGGCAGCCTCAATCTTTTAGAAAGGTAGACAGATCCAACCAGACTCTTTGGCAAGAGACATCTGAGTCCTGGCTCCAACTGCTCCCAGTGCACTCCTAAGTGTTCAGAACATGCCCCAAACTGGGCTATTTTTGAGCCCACTTAAGATGTTACTCAGAAGGCCATTTCTATCCTCTGATATGATAGTAGACCCAGTGACTACAAAACTCTTAAAATATCTCGTCAGTCAGGGCTATCCAAATGTATGGGAACAGAGTCCTGCCCGCTCCTAGCCCACCACCTAGTGTCCATCCTGGAGAACAAGTGCTTGTAAAAGCTTGGAGAAAAGGAACACTGATGTCTAGTTAAAGCCAAAATGGAAGGATCCTTGTCAGTGATCCCTGCCGCACCTACTGCAGTAAAGGTGGTGAAGACAGATAACTGGATTCATCTTTCTAGATTAAAGCTAGTCCTACCTGAACTGTTTGATGAATAAAATCACCCAAAAGGAGAAAGCTACTCCTGTGAGCCTTGGAAAGACTTGAAATTTCTCTTGGAAAAACAAAGCTCTAGAGCTGCCACAGACAAGGAAACAGATCTTGCTAACTTACTTGACATACTGCTCTAACACACATTCTTCTCAGCAAGAAGCATGGAAATCCCACCTGCTCCTCACATTTCGTCTAAGAGTAGTTTCTTTTTCCTGTCAAACAGGCAACTTGATGGTCACTAACTCCTTTCTCATTGTTTTCTGACAGGTTTTTCTTTCCTCAACCCAGCCATTGAGCCATAGCACTCCAAGGTAACTGGAGAACACATCATCTCCAATAGGTAGAGTCTATTGCCCCTTCTAGCTTGAAGACGTTATAGAAGACAAAGACCACCATTCCTTCTGCATCCATAAAGAATTATGGGAGTTTATGTCTCTAGGGGAAATGAGATAGGATTTGGAAGGTACCAAAGTTGGCTGAGTAATAAATGGAGCCTGTCGATTAATTACAAGATCCAAGGCAGTGCCAAATAATTCTCAGGACATATGTAGAACTTCTTGAAGGTTTCCACAAGATGTGGCATCCATCTCAGGACACAGATGCCACAGGAGCCCACCCTGAGTCTCCTGGACCCAGTGTATACTTTCATTTTTGCTCTTTCTCTCTTTTCCTCTCTTGTTTGGACCAACAACTAGAGAAGCAGTTGTTCCCTTACCCTTTCAACCCTCTTTTCAAATAAACTTTGGTACTGTTTTTGGCTTATCTCATTAGGTTCTTTGTTCGAGGTGAGAAAGACCTAGAATACATTTAGTTGGCAAGCTATCTCTCAAGGAACTGCCTACAACAATGATACCTTGTTGCTTTGTCCTCCCAGAAAAGGACAGCATCTTCAGTTGTGGAGCAGACAGCAGAGGCAATAAAGGACAAACATCTTCCACTAGGCCCTTGTACAAGGGCACCAATCCCCTTCCTATGGGTTCCACCTTCTTATCTCAATTATTTCCAAAAAGCCAAATTACCTGTGCTCACAGCTGCTCCCCTGACCCTCTCATTAATGTCTGACCTCCACCTCCCATCAGATCACCAGTGTCATCAGCTTCTCGTAAGAGAGTGAACCCTCCTGTGAACTGCACATTCCAGGGATCTAGGTTTCATGTTCCTTATGAGAATTTGTCACCTGTTGATACCAAGTGGAGCTGAAGCAGCGATGCCAGTACCGAAAAGAGTAATTATCATGTACTTCAAATATATACTAAATACTAACAACAACTACAAAAAAGAAACACCCCACCACCACCCCAGCACCAAGTCTGGGGAAAAACCATCTTCCTAGAGTTCGGTCCTTGGTGACCAAGATAAAAGAGCTCTCTTCTTGAAGTCCAAGGAAGAAGAGGGAAAAATGTGCAATAGCAAATGGGAGGCACAAGGTAATAGGCAGGATTTTAGAACAAAAGCAAAGTGAATGGTTTCACAGGCAAAGAAAGGGAAAGAGTGGAGAAGAAGAAAGGAAATGGCCAATAAAAGCTCCAGACAGGGAAGAAGAGTTCAAGAGTACTGGGAGAGGACATGGCTTGGAAGACAAAGCAGGCCTGCCACCTGATTCCAGAGACAAAGTAAGATATAAGCCTAAATAAAATTTGGAGAGTAGGTGAGTAAAGACAAGCAGAAAGCTGAAGAAAAGCATAACCAGTGGAGTCAATTTCCCAGGGGGCAAATCTGTTGAGAGTAAGGGAAAGCAGAGCCCAAGCCCATGGCTTGCACAGCAGTGACCACTAAGACTCAAATCGAGTTGACTAAGAACAAGTAAAAGGTACTGGCAGGAACAGCTCAGATATAAAATTGCTAGCAGCTTCACCTGTATGATTGTCTGAATTTCTGCACTGGCAAAATTGCTATGTTCTCAAAGGGCATATTTCACAATTCCTGGTTGTGTTTGACTAGAGGTAGTGCTCAGTGGAAAAGCGCATGGTTCAATTTGTGACATCAAAAAGAAAAGAAGAGGAGGAGGAGGCAAAAGAAACAGTTAAGTCACACTTGCAAGACCGGGAACTAGTTCAGTGATACAGCATTAACTAGCATGCTCACAGTCCTAGGTTCTATCCTCAACACTACCACACCTCAGAAGGCCACTCTGCTGGAACACTATCTCACAAATCTTTGGTCTGCTCATTTTTTCTCTTTTAACTCAGTTTTTTCTTTAAAGAAAAGAAAAAAACCTTGGTACTGGAAGTGTAACTCAGTGTAGGGCATTTGCCTAGCATATGTGAGGCCATGTTTGATCCCAGCATGACAAACAACAAACAAAAAAGCAACAGAAATTTCAGAATTTAACTTGGGGAGAAAAATAAATTTCATTTTAATGATTCCAATTTCTCCTATGGATAAAAATGACACTAAAGTCACCTGATCTGGATACTTCTTTGATATCTATGCTGTGGTATAAATGGCCAGGGATCATGTCACTAGCCCATGACCATCCTTCAATCAGATTTAGAGGAAAATACAAAAACAATTTAAGACTCCACTTTCTCACTCCTTCAGCTTCCAGGCTACTTAGAACTACAACCTGAGCTATGATTCCCTGGCCTCTGACACTTTAGACCCTGGGGTCTAGATAGCCCACTGTCTCTCAGCCAATGCCACCATGAATCAGGACAGGACAGAGTTGACTTCCAGCTCTTCCCTGTTTTTTGTGGCTTCTGCATGATAGCCAAATGATCGCTTTTAAGAACCTCCAAGTGGTCTTCCAACTTTCACCCTCCCCTCCCATGTTTAGCGCCTCCCCAAGAGGGCCTGAGACTGTTTCCTCATATACTAACTCCAGCCAGTGGGGTAGAGTTCAAACTCCTGATCTAATCAACAGGGCTTTCCATTATCACTCTCCAGTCTTGCCAAGCCTGCCCAGCCCCCAAGAGCTTTTCATTCCCAGGGCTCTGGACCTTTACACAGGCTCCCTGTGGCACCCTGCCCCCATGCTGCACAGCCCAGTTAACTCTGCTCTTCCTCCAGGACCTACTGGAGCACCGCCTCCTCCTCCAATTCCTCCCCTGTCCCTTGCTCCCAGGAAAAACAGATCATCCTTCCCAGTGTAAACACCTCTCCCAGCACCTGTGACACACTCACTGGAGCCAATTTCTCTTTGTCTTTGCATCCCCCAACTGAGCAGAACAAGACAAACAGAAGGTGTCTCATGTTTGTGGACTGAATACTGAAGGACCAGGTCTCCTGGTCATTGACGTCCCACAGAGAAACCTCTGAAGAAAAAACACTGGAAATTATACTATAACTGATTCACTCATCCATTCCCTTTTCATACTACAGAGAGTAATGTTTAAATGGTATAAAGTTGGTCCCTACTTTTAAGGAGATATGCTATATTCATTATGTTACATAATAATACCAGATGATATGACAAAGTGTTAAGCAAGTTTGGTAGTTAATATGCTCCTAAGAAAGGCAGAGTGGCCTGACCAGGACTCATTCATAGATCTGTCTCTTATTAGCAAGATATCTTGGGCAAATTAATTAACTTCTGCCTTAGTTTCCCTACCTGTAAAATCATAATGAATGCTGACCTCTTGTTTTACTACTTCCCCTTCCCTCTCTCTGCTATAGCCACTCTGACTTCCTTAGTGTTTTCAAACATTAAGGTCACTTCTTCTGTACCATTTCTTATCATAACATTCCAGCACAGAATGGGTGGGGCATTTCTTCATTGCAACAATTCTCCAACCTTCCAGACAACAACTGGATAGCAATACTACCTGGAGTTAGCAGAAAAGGGTAAAGCCTATGGGCTATGGGATCAGTCCTCAAGACTGCGTCTTCTGACACCAGTCACCAAACCTGTGGCAACTAAACTTTTGAATGAGTGCCCAGCCCACAACTTTACAATGAATACTGGGCTACAGTGGCAAACAGAACTCAAGAAAGCACTATCGCTTCTCAGCCTTTTGGCTAAGATCAAGTGAAGAAAGCACTTTACATACTACTAGCAGGGTGGTATGGTGGCAATTAGCCCCATCCTAAAGCTATGTAGGGAAACTCAGGTGTGTTAAATTGGGGTTATTATAAACAACAAAGTAATACACCATCACCCAGGAAATTTCAGGGATTTTAGTTGTGTCCAAAACATAGGACAAAGATCAAATGTGTACATTGGATTATTACATTCCCACCTTAGGACTTGGACACTTTGTGGTTTCCCAGCCCAGAAAACTCCCCTGAAAACTAAATCATTCAGGCCTTTACTCCAAGGCCACCTCCCCTAGAAGCATTCTCTGACCATGCACTTACAAGAGAATCTTCCTTCCCACCATTATCTTCCTCAGGCCCCTACCCTGCTCATTTTCTTCACAGCACTTACCGTACTACCTGAAATAACACTGTTTACCCCCTTTTTCCTTATATTTCCTACAAGGATACAAACTCCATTGAAGGCTGAACTATAGACTTACCAGATTCCCAGTGCCAAGAATTCCTAATCCATAGTACTCAAAAATACTTGTTGAACAAATGGTGACACAGAACAATAATATCTACATCAGGGCTGGGGGTGAAGCTCAGTAGTAGAATTGTGCTTAGCATGTCCAAGTCCCAGGGTTCACTCACTAGCACAAATAACCAAACAAAAACATCTCACATCAAAGGGTTTTAAGGGCAGGGGTGCAGATCAGTAGTGGAGCACAGGAGCACGAGACCCCAGATTCAGTCCCCAACAGGGCAAAGGGGAGGAGGTTGTGAGGATTGAAGAAAAGTGTGCCCACAGAGGGATACAACATGCCTAATATAATGCTTGCACATAATAAGCTCTACAACGTCTAAGGCTATTATCAAGGGATCCAGAAGAGGGTAAGGTCAACGTGGGCCAAGCAGTTACCAGGAGATATTCTGAGAGGTCTTGTGCTTGACCTGGAAGGATAAGGATTTTTCTTTCTGCCTGGGCATTTATCGGGCTTGGATTTATCTCCTGTTTTGCACCAGACCCTTCTCCCCAATGTGTGCTGTCTTCACACCCCAGATCAAATGCTGCCTTTACACTGGTAAGAATCATCTATGGACCAGCCCATCCATTAATGTGCTTATCTTTCCTTTTCATACTACCAGAACTCAGACATAACTTCATTATTACTAAAGAGCACTTGATTATACTCATATTCCTGAATTAATTTCAGAGATGTACAGAAAAGACACAACCAATTCTTTAGTCCAGTTTTTCAGGCTTAAGGGTCTATCCTAAAGAAGCAATGAAGTGTTGGCATTAAATATCAAGTGCAAATACCACGTGTAAAGTCATAGCATGGTGGCACATTACTGTAATCCCAGCACTGGAGAGGCTGAGGTAGGAAGACTGCCTCCGTTAGATGCTAGCTTAAGTGAGTTCAAAGCCAAAGCATGGACTACATAGAGAACACCTGTTTCAAAAAGAAACTAAGAAGAAGAAGAAGCAAAAAAGATCACATCCACTTTTCTTTCTCAGTACCAGGAATCAAACCTTTCCAGTCAGGAACTGTGCCACTAAGCTAAATGTGCACTTCTGAGAGAGAAAAAAAGGCAGCAGCACCAACCAGAATGTCCACAACAGAGGAACAAGAGGAACAACATATCCTAGTGCATTAATACTAGGCAGAGATGAAACTGAGTAAGGGATTCAGTGAAACAATCTCAAAAATACACAGCACGTGATTTTACTCACCCTAAAACAAAGTATTTTAAAAGGTCACACAAAACCTAAAGATTTCTCTGTGTGTGTACACATATCATGGTAAACACTTTATCAACTGTTCAATACCTTGCCTAAAACACAACTTTGCAGTGTTTGCTGAAAGAAACACATACATTAAAAAAAGGACTGGAAATTGTTTATCGTGTTAAGTATTTCTATACTGTTTACACTTAAGAGACCACATTAATATATTACTTACATAATTAACACGCATTTTTTTTTTTTAGTTATTTTTTAAACTTCAGGACTTGGAGTACAGACCATAAAGAAGGCCAGGCACCATACCTTAACTTCCCCAGGGAATTAGTTTTGAACAATTAAGGCACAGGACTCCACGTTCAGTTAAGCCCTTCAACAGCGTAAAGATGAACAGAAAAGTTCTGAGCTACCCACTGTTCCTGAACACCTGGGCCGGCACGCCCTTCCCAGCGAGCTTTGCTCTCGAACCGCCACGCTGGTCCCCGCGCTCCCCGGAGCGAGTCTGGACCCCGGCAGGGAGGAAGCCCCGGTAGTCCTGCACTCGGTGCAGGAGGAAAACTCACTTTCCGACTGGCCTCTCCTCTGGCTGTGATCTGCCTCTCCTGCTCAGGCATCATTTCCCGAAGACACAAATGTGAGGTTGCTGTTTTGGGGCTCCAGTCTTCCAGAACCCAAAGGTCACCTGGTGGGAGGCGTGGAGAACGGAAGCGCGATGTTAAAACCCTGGGAGAAGAACGACGGCGGTGTAGACATCTGTCCCGCTCGACTCCAACCCGAGGCGCGTCTGGGAAGAGGTCCTCTGGTTTGGGGTAAAGTCGCGCGGCGCCCCAGACCTGGCAGGGCAGTGAGGGCGTGGGGCTGGCGGGCCCGACCCTCACCCAAGCCCTCCGGCACCGCCCTCCCGGGCTACGCTACCTCGGGTTCAGGCGCTCAGGACTCGGTCCTGGGGTCTCTGCCGTGGACCGGGGAGGGAGGGCGGGGCAGCGGAGTACGCAGATCCCGGGGTCTCACCGCCCGGCTCAAGATTAGTGGTGGCCGGCTTTGGGACCTCACGCCGGGATCTGGGACGCCGCAGGTCGTAACCGCTGTGGGAATGGACTCTGCTCCCAGATGATCTATCTGCAACCCGCAAGAACCTCCCATTTGATTTCCTCTGGGCCGTGGGCTCTTGGGCAGGGGCAAGGGCGCCCGAGCGAATCTTCCAGTGGGGGAGGGGCCGGTGGTGGGAGCGGCAACTGCCTATTACAGGCCACGCCCCTTCCCACTGACCAACTCCTACTACGGTACCGCCCATTCAGGCGGGGTCCTTGAGCGCGAAGGGGAAAAAAAAAAAATCAAGTCTACGCCTCGGCAGATTCTATTGGTTAGAAGGCCGTGGGAAGCTGACACAACTAACCAATTGAAATACATAACCGGCTCATGAGGGCGGGGAGAGCACCACAAACTTCCTAAAGAGCCAATAGAGAAGAGGAACAGCAAAGACCCTCCTGAGTTCGGGAGTCGGCGAAGATGGCGGCTGACAAGGGCGGTTGGTGCGTGTGTGAGTTGCTGAGGTGAGGAGTCAGTAGATTGGATTTGGCAGGCGATACCTGTCCTGTAGTGTTAGTTGCCCGTCCAGTAAGGCTTAAATCTGCGGGAAATGACCTCCATTGGTATGAATCTAGGATATTTTCCCAGGTTAGTAAGCGGTCTTTCTCTTCTTTTCGGGTCTCCTAGATAGGCTGGAACAGACTAGACCTAGTTTCAGTGTTCTTCCCACTACGGGACCGCACATCTGGGTGCTGTATTACCTAGATTTAGATTCTCTCAGTGTTTTTCCGCCTGCCTCACTACTAGCGAAGGAGTTGTTTTCTTCCTTGTTCCCAGTTTTTCCTTTTTCTTCCCAATCCAGTTAGTCTCTCATAAATTACTAATATTCTTTCATTTTCCTTTGTATTACTTTCCAATTTGTCGTGTCTGTCTGGTGAGGAAATTAGTCCTATTTAACTGCCATTCATTATAAAGTTGTGGTTTTTTGCTTTTGTTTTGTTTTTGCGGTGCTGGGGGTAAACTCGTGACCACGCCCCAAGTAGCTGGAATTACTGGCGTGCATTTCCCCATTTGTACTTCTTAATTATTCATTGATTTAGTTTCTCTGGTGTAAAAATGGTTATGTGAAATACTGCTTTTACTTTTAGTTCATACATAAGAAATTGTTTCTTGTCAAAAAATTTGGAGTAGGTAGTGCCGGGCGTGGTGGCTCATGCCTGTAATCCCAGCACCCGGGAGGCAGAGACAGGAGGATTGCTGAGTTCCAGGCTTGCCTGGGCTACATAGTGAGCTCAGGGCCAGCCTGAACTACAAAGCAAGCCCCTGTTTCAAAAAAAAAAAAAAAAATTTGGAGTAGGTAAGTAAAATTCACTAAGGATTCTACCATCTGGTGATAATAAGTTAACATTTTGGTGAAAACCCTGACTTTTTTCCACTTTGGTGTAATACTGCCTTATCTTAAATGCCTTGCCCTGCACTGATAAAATGAAGACCTTGCAGCCCTCTCTGCGATGACGTCAGGAATTGTATGTGTTTTCTTTTCTATACTAAAACCTCAGTATTCAAGTCTAATTGTAGTGTTGGCATGTTATGATAAATAAGTGGGTTTGAGTTTGCAGCTTGGGTACTTGGTCTGTAAAAGGTTTGCCATCAATGATAGCATATTCTACCTACTGTGTTCTCTTAATATCCGTATATTTCCTATTCAGGATGAAATTTATAATTCACACATGGCTTCCCGGAAAGCTATGTATGCATAATTTCGCCAAAGCTAATATTTGCTTATTTAAACATTATTTAAAATATTTTGAATGAGAAAGTCTTAAGAGCCTCTTGTCTTCCCTGCCATACATAATATCCCTAATTCCTACTTTATACATAATTGCCTAATGTGTGCCTAGTGACACTGTTGAATAGTTATCTTTTTTAAAGCCTTCTGTTTAAACACGAATAAACAATGTTATGTATTTTATTTATATTTAAACCAACTGTAAAAAGGATAATTTTGATGTGCAAGTACTACAGGGTATATAATAAATTTATAGGACCTGTGTGTCTTTGAAACTATCTAGACTGAAATCACTGGTTTTGTTTTAGTCATTAATGTGGTAATTCTTCTAATTTTAAGTTAAATACACACTGAATTTACCCACCTAAATCATATGAAGAAATTTTCATAAAAATCTTTAGATTGAGTCATCTGTTTTTAAATAAAACAAGCTTTTAAAAGCCACCCTAGCGCCAAGAATTTAGCTGGGTTGCACCAATGCCCCCCCTTGCAAACCAAGGTCCAGAGTTTTGACCTAGGTACCATGGTGGGGGGGGGTTGGCCCTAGAAGAAAACAAATTGCCATATATGAATTCATATGTTCCAAATGTTACATAAATGACAGATCTAAGTACTTCTATCATTCTGTTCACTTTTTTAAGATAGTGGTGGTCAAAATGTCATTCATGGGCCTGTGCAGGTTCAAGACTCTTACAGTGAGTCTTAAGAATCAAAACACTGTCATGATGTTAAGTTAGCATTCACCTTTTTTACATTTACACTGATGGCACGGAATTAGTATGGTAAATACTGCCTTTTAGCACAAATCAGAGTAATGGTGCCAAGCTGTCATTGTGTGTTTCACCACCGTTTGTTCACTTGCCAAAGCCAGTTTTAAACAAGCATCTCTATGATGTGCCAGGCTGAGACAGAAGCGCCACTGCAAGTTAAAGTCCAGACTAGACTACATAGCAAGGCCCTGTCCCAAAACAAAAATAAGTAAAAATAAATCTGTGATGGGCCAGAGATTTTGCTCAGTGGTTCCAGTGCCTACCTCGCAAGCGCAAGGTCCTGAGTTTGATCCTGGTAACCACATACAATGCTGGGTGTGGTGACTCATGCCCACCAGCAATCAATACCACATACCACAGTGCCAGGAGTGGTGGCTCATGCCTGTAATCCCAGCACTCAGGAGGCAGAGACAGGAGGATTGCTGAGTTCAAGGCTTGCCTGGGCTACATAGTGAGCTCAGGGCCAGTCTGAACTACAAACCAAGACCCTGTCACAAAAAAAAAAAAAAAAAAAAAAAAAAAAAAAAAAAAAAAAAAAAAAAAAAAAAAAAAAAATCTGTGATAAAAGATACAAATAATTGCTATTGTTAAAACTTCAGTCCTTGAGTACATATCTCTATAGTATTCTGTATAACAATGGAAGCCATGAGTAGCTAGGGCCACAGGTGCATGACACCTCTTCTGGCTAGAATTCTCAAAATTTTTTAAAAAATTGCCACGGAAGGGCTGGGGATTTAGCTCAAGTGGTACCGCACCAGCCTTGGATGCACAAGGGCCAGAGTTCGATCCCCAATACCACAAAAAAAAAAAAATTGCCATGGATGATGGCATATACTTGTAGTGCTATTTACTTGAGAGGCTAGCACAGAAGAATTAGGGCTGAATGCCAGTCTGGATAAGTTAGTGAGGCAGTCTCAAAATTGCAACTCAGTGATGAAATGCCACAAAAAGAAAAATATACAATAAATATTTTCTTAGCAAGCTTACTAAAAATTCTCATTTCTACTAATATATGAAATGAATATTTTAAAGTTGCCTTTAATTTGTATTATTTTTTAAATGGGCATAAGATTGATTTTTCACCTTTTCTTTCTTATTTCAGGTTTTTTTATTCATTATTCTTCCCTGGGCTAATTGTGTGTGGAATTTTATGTGTACATTTGGTCATTGTCCTTTGGGGAATCAGACTGCTGCTGCAGAGAAAGAAGAGGTCTATGTCTGCCAGCAAAAATGGGAAAAACCAAATGGTGATTGCATTTTTTCACCCATACTGCAATGCTGGTGGAGGAGGAGAAAGAGTTTTATGGTGTGCCCTGAGGGCCCTGCAGAAAAAGTATGTATGAGTCTTTCTTACTTAATTTAGTGCATTGTTGCCCCAATAGGAAAAAAAATCATTATCCAGAAATTCATTTTTCTCTTACCTTCTTCATAGGAATTTCTTTTCTCAACTGTTTTTTAATAGGAAAATATTAAAATATCACCTGCCCACCTGCTTCATAAGATCCTATTGAATTCTAGGGCTGATATGGTGGTATACTCCCAGGTCTTCCAGAAGCTGAAGTGAGAGGCTCATTCAAGCCTCACAGTTCAAGACCAGCCTGGGGAATATAATAAGATTTTGTCTCAAAGTTCAAGCTTTTAAAACATTTTTGCATTTCTCAGAGAAAACTCTGAGCACTGCTTTTTAATTATGATTCTATATAAAAATACCTTTAGTGTTTTTGGTTCTTATTTATGAAAAATTTATTAAATTCCATTGTTATACTGAGAACATTAACATTTTTTTTTTTGAGACAGGGTCTCGCTTTGTAGTTCAGGCTGGCTCTGAGCTCACTATGTAGTCCAGGCAAGCATCGAACTCAGCAATCCTCCTGCCTCTGCCTCCCGAGTGCTGGGATTACAGGCGTGAGCCACCACTCCCAGCATTGTGGTATGCGGTATTGATTGCTGGTGGGTGTGAGTCTCCACGCCCAGCATTGTATGTGGTTACCGGGGATTGAACTCAAGATCTTGCACTTGCGAGGCAGGCGATGGAACCACTGAGCTAACCCTCCGGCCTAACATTAACACTTTTTATTTGTGCAATGCAGAGGTTGAACTCAGGCCCTTATGCATCTTAGGCAAGTACTGCACCACAGAATTACACACCTTGCCCCTTAAAATAAAATATTTGAAAATTTCTAAAATAAAAACTTCTCATTGATAATTTAGCACCTTTGTTGGTGTGTTCTCTGTCTTAAATCCCTCATGGAAGAAACAGCAAAAACCATAAGACATAGAATCTTAGTCTGCTCCAGCTACTATAACAAAATGGCTTAGACTAGGTAATTTATAAAAAACAAGTTTATTGCTCACAATTCTGCAGGCTAGAAAGTCTAGGCAGGATCAAAGCCTCTGCAGATTTGGTGTCTGGTAGGGACTCTGCTTCATAGCTTGCTCCTTGCTATATCCTTATCGGGTAGAAGGCATAGATAGTCTCCCATATGCTTTTCTTAAGGCACAGGGTGCTGGGGTAAAGTTCAACCCTAATGCATGTGTATAACAAGCTTAATGAATGAATGCACTGGCCTCACTATGAGACCCCACTCTTAAAACCCCTAAACATTCATACCATGGCTTCATTTGCAGAACTAATATTATAGCCCTTGGACAGTAGAAGACTCAGGAAATGGGGTCAGTAATGAAATGCAATGAAGAAAAACAGTAAAAAGAAAATTTCTAGCCAGGTATGGTGACACGCACTTGTAATCTCAGCACTTTGGAGTCTGAGGCAGGAGGATTGCTGTGAGTTCTAGAATTCAAGGCCAGCCTAGGCAACACAGTAAGACCCTATCTCAAAAAAAAAAAGTATAAAAATAAGCTTCTTTATGATTGTGAGAAAACTACAACTTTTTGCTTGATTTTGAATTAAGCTAATGACATTCATAACTATTATATTCTATTGTAGGTATCCTGAAGCAGTTTATGTTGTTTATACTGGTGATGTCAATATCAGTGGTCAACAGATACTAGAAGGTGCTTTCAGAAGATTTAACATCAGATTAATCCACCCAGTGCAGTTTGTTTTCTTAAGGAAACGCTACCTTGTGGAAGATTCACGCTATCGTCACTTCACACTGTTGGGCCAAAGCCTGGGGTCCATTTTCCTTGGTTGGGAAGCACTGATGCAATGTGTTCCTGACGTTTACATTGATTCAATGGGCTATGCCTTCACACTCCCACTGTTTAAGTATATAGGGGGTTGCCGAGTTGGCAGCTATGTCCATTATCCCACTATCAGCACTGACATGCTCTCTGTAGTGAAGAATCAAAACGCTAGATTTAATAATGCAGTCTTCATTACCAGGAATCCTCTTCTCAGCAAAGTAAAACTCATCTACTACTATTTATTTGCTTCTTTTTACGGACTTGTTGGTTCATGCAGTGATGTCGTCATGGTCAATTCTTCTTGGACCTTAAACCATATTCTCTCACTGTGGAAGGTTGGAAATTGCACAAACATTGTTTACCCACCTTGTGATGTGCAGACATTTCTGGACATTCCTTTACAGAAGAAAAAGACAATCCACGGACATTTATTGGTTTCTATTGGTCAGTTCAGGCCTGAAAAGAATCATCCTTTGCAGATCAGAGCCTTTGCTAAATTGCTGAATAAGAAGGTAGCTGAGTCACCATCTTCCGTTAAACTTGTTCTCATTGGAGGTTGTCGTAATGAAGATGATGAACTTAGAGTAAACCAACTGAGAAGATTGTGTGAGGACTTAGGAGTTCAAGAAGATGTGGAATTTAAAATAAACATTCCATTTGATGAGTTAAAGAGATACTTGTCTGAAGCAACGATTGGTCTGCATACCATGTGGAACGAGCACTTTGGAATTGGTGAGTTTCTCTTCTAAACAGTTTGTGTGGTGCTGTAAGATATACTTACATTTTTTTGGTAACATCATAATATTCTAGAAGTCTGCATCAAGTCCTAATTCTCTTCCCCTAGCCCATCAAGTGTCCTTTGCCTATTTGAGATCCCCATAAGACAGTAGCTAATAGTAACACCTGCACTAAGGACGCATCTCCATGGTAGAGGGCTTTCCTGGCATCTGTGAGGTCCTGTGTTCAGTCCCCAGCTCCCACCAAAAAATTTTTTTTGACCACTTACTATGTGCAGGTCATCATGTTGCTTCTTCTTATAAGCATTGTCTTGTTTAACCCTCTAAGGTATTCTCTATTATTCTCTTTTTATGGATACAGAAGCTCAGGCACAAAGAGGTTTAAAAACTGCTCAAATTCAGTCATACAGGAAGTGGCAGGGCCTGCATTCACTGACCCAGATCACCGCTGCTCTTAACTGCTATTTTCAGTTCCCATCTGTATTCTGGGCCTCCCCTAAAACTACTGAATGTGCACTTCTGAATGTGCACTTAGGTAGGGCCAGATAGAGCTGCTTGGGTCATTCTGTTGTACATCAAAAGCTGAGGTCCACTGTCTCCAGATGGGCATCTCATAGTAATTCTTTTAGTCTTTTATTGGTTCTGCTTCCAGTATTGGAATGCTATCCTCTCTCATCCTTCTGTCAGATCTCAGTATAAATGCTCAGTTTAAATCTGCTCTTTAATGTTTCTTTTATTCTATTTATTCTAGCACAAATTGCTATCAGACGTCATTTTTAGAACATAATTTAGCACAAAATCAGGTACTGCTTTGTATCTAATATGGTTCTGCAATAGCTATCAAATGCCTGTTTTTTGCCTCACTCTGCTAGTTTTTAGGAGTGAACAAGATAGTACTAAGGTTCAGCAAGAACTTGTTGTCCCACCTTCTGCCTGGGGTCTGATCTCCTATGCTTCCTTCCACGGATACTTGCACTCAGGAGGGTGCAAGGACTGAGGGAGATGCTCTTTTCAGAAGCTTCCAGCCCTTGGGTTGCAGCAGTGGACTCCATAGACATTTGTTGTGCTGTGTGCCAGCGCTTAGCGAGGAAACTGCAGAGTAATATAAAATGGCTGAGAAACACTAGCACACTTATGGGGGTAGGGATCTGTTACCCACTGATGGCCAACACTTAAGCTGGGACTTGAATAATAATTGCAAGCTGGCCATCCAAGAAGGGAGAGTGCCAGCAGAGGGGAAACAGCGGTATGACTGGAGTGAAAACAGGGACATCAGCAGGCACTTTCAAGGCACTAGTTGAAGTGGTCAGAGCCTGAAGATAAAGGGTCAGACCATAGAAGAGAGATCTGGACCAGGCCAAGCAGTGGGAAAGGATGAAAGGAGTTTTAGCATTGCCTTTAAAAGCTTTCTGTTTTCTGGCTACAGATGGGGAAGAGTGGAGAGGGGCAGGTAGAGCAGACTTGGAAGGCTAGAGGCTTAATTGGACTGCAGCACTGAGTGTGTTTGGTGCTGGTGGTCTGACTTTGGTAGGTGAGAGTACTCAGGACATATCCTGAGGTAGTGCAGAGCAGCACCAGCTGATGGCTGCATATGTCGAATGGGGATTTTTATTTGAACAGCCAGGCGAAAGCTTGGCTTTTACTGAGACAGGGAGTCCAAAAGGAGGGGCAGTCAGTGGTGAAGTCTCAATTAGTAGGGTTTGGGTCGACAATGGGACACATAAGTCATTGTCCCTAGGAGTCTGCTATTGATGAGAAGGACTTGAACTGGAAATAGGGAGTGAAGGAGTTGTGCTTGCCCAAGTACTGAAGACCTACAGGTACAGATAGAGAATGGAAGGCTGGGGAAAATGTGCAGACTCCCCTGCCTTGGAGACCATAGAAAACTGTTTCAAAAAGAGGAAAAAAAGCAACAACTTCTCAAACTGTCTAGATTCTGAGGAAACCTCAGGAGGTCATCTATGACCTGAGCAAATTACAAAGGAGAAAGAGAAGCAAAAGTCAAATTGTGCTAAGTGAAGGGTTGAGTTTAAATGAGCAAATGGAGTAAATGCCAGCCACACTGACAGGAAGTGGATCAGTGAGAGGGAGGGTTAAGAAAAGGATAGCCAGGTGGAAATGTGGCTTGAGGAAAGGGTGGGTATGTGTGCCCGTCTTTCTGTTAGGAACCTCAGCTGTCTTAAATGCTGATACAAAGTGGGCCAGGAGACAGGAGAGGCAGTAGGTTATGGAGGCTTGATCCATGGAGGCCTCAGAAAGTATAGAGGGCTGCTTCCAGCCTTACACAGAATCGAAGGCACTGAATGGCTCTCTGTAAGGATTTCTTCGCTGTTCAAAAATAATTTAACTTCTCTCCTGTGCACCTAGGATGCTACCAGCTCTGTGCTGGGAATAAGTCATTTTCTGAAGGGCTTAGTTCTCCCAGGAATGCAAGTTGGAAAGACCAGCTGAAGTATTTCTACTCTTTCCTGCGTTAGCCTCCATTTACTTCAGCCCTGCTGTTGAACACAGCAGAAATGGAGGGGGTTGGGCTGGGGATGTAGCTCAGTGACTCTGATGTCTGTCTCACAAGCATAAAGTCCCAAGTTTGATCCCCGGTACCACATACCACAGAAAAAAAAAGAAAAAAGAAAAAAGAAATGGAGGCGGTTAACAGAAGTACCAGCAACATTATGTTTTGCTAAGGTGGTTCACATTTTACCTTGTTTCTGCTAATGCACAAAATTCGAACTCTTAAAATTTTGTGATTTCTACACCTTGGGTGTGTTAAGAATGAAGCAGCCTTATGGTGAAGTTTTGGGAATTGAAAACTTAAAATCATTCTATTTGTATCACAGAAGTTAAATGAACAAATTTATAAGCATATATATCTTTAAATTTCTCATGAGTCCCAAAGAATTTTAAAGGTTTCTGCTCATCCTCATTCTTACAGACACACTCAAAAGCATGAACACTATCTGGGTGTTTTGTCCCTTTCTCAGGAGTGGTGGAGTGTATGGCCGCTGGCACGGTTATCCTCGCACACAATTCAGGGGGCCCAAAGCTTGACATTGTCGTTCCTCATGAAGGAGAGGTGACTGGCTTTCTGGCCGAGAGTGAAGAAGACTATGCTGAGACCATGGCCCATATTCTTTCTTTGTCAGCAGAGAAGATGCTGCAAATCAGAAAAAATGCTCGTGCCTCTGTAAGCAGATTCTCTGATCAGGAGTTTGAAGTGACATTCCTGTCATCTGTGGAGAAGTTATTTGAGTAATGCCGTAGCTGTGTAAATGATCTTATATACAGTGGTTGGAGCCAGTAGTATGCCTCTGTAGTAGAACATATGATTGGCATGTGCAGGGCCCAGTGTTCAGTCTCCAGCACCAAAAAGAAAAATAATAAAACAGCTAAAAGCCTTCATATGTAAATATTTTTATAAATTCATTCCCTATCATTGTAAAGTCAGTTTGAGCAGTATTCTCAGCAGACCTATATAGACATAATTTTTCAGTGGAAAAGTCAAAATGCTTAAATGGAAAAAGGCAATCTTTTTTTTTTTTTTTTTTGGAGTCAGGGTCTTGCTTTATAATTCAGGCTGGCCCTGAGCTCACACTACATAGCCCAGGCAAGCCTGGAACTCAGCAATCCTCCTACCTCTGCCTCCTGAGTGCTGGAATTACAGGCGTGAGCCACCACACCCAGCACTGTAGTTTGTGGTATTGATTGCTGGTGGGTGTGAGTCACCATGCCCAGCATTGTATGTGGTTACCGGGATTGAACTCAGGACCTTGGGCTTGCGAGGCAGGCACCGGAAACACTGAGCTAAATCTCCGGCCCCTCAGCTTTTTTTTTTTTTAATAATGAGTTTTACTGCAAGAGCCCAGATGTAGTGAAAACGAGCACTAAAAACCAACATGGGACAGGAAAAGATTCCTACCAATATCATCATTATTGGACACATTGTGGACAAGTCCACCACTGTGGGCCATCTGATCACAAATATGGTAATGTCAACAAAAGAACTGCTGAAATATTTGAGAAGGAGACTTCTGAGATAAGAAAGTGTTCCTTCAAGAAAACCTGGGACTTGGATAAACTGAAAGCTGAGCATGGTATCAACCATTGGCATCTCTCTGTGGAAATTTGAGACCAGCACGTATTATGTGACTATCCTTGATGCCCCAGGACACAGAGACTTTATCAAAAACATGGTTATGGGCACATTTCAGGCTGACTGTGCTGTCCTGATTATTGCTGCTGAATTGGTGAATTCAAAACTGGTGTCTAGGGCCGGAGGGTTAGCTCAGTGGTTCCAGCACCTGCCTTGCAAGCGCAAGGACCTGAGTTCGATCCCAGGTAACCCCATATAATGCTGGGCATGGAGACACGCCCACCAACAATCAACACTGCATACCACAATGCCGGACATGGTGGCTCATGCCTGTAATCCCAGCACTCGGGAGGCAGAGACAGCAGGATTGCTGAGTTCGCGACAGCTTGCCTGGGGACCATAGTGAGCTCAGGGCCAGCCTGAACTACAAAGCGAGACCCTGTCTCAAAAAGCAAAAAAAAACCAAAAAACAAAAAACTGGTGTCTACAAGAATGGACAGACCCATGAGCACACCCTTCTGGCTTACACGCTAGGTGTGAAACAATTCATCATTGGTGTTGACAGAATCGATTCCACTGAGCCACTCTACAGCCAGAAGAGATGTGAGGAAATTGTTAAGGAAGTCAGCTCTACATTAAGAAAATTGGCTACAACCCTAACAGTAGCTTTTGTGCCAATTTCTGGTTGGAATGGTGACTACATGTTGGAGAACAAGTGCTAATGTGCTTCAGGTCAAAGGATGGAAGGTCATTTGTAAAGATGGCAATGCCAGCGGAATCAAATTGTTTAAGCTTTGGATTGCATCCTACCACCCACTCATCCAACTGATAATCCTTTGCAGCTTCCCTCCAGGATGTCTAGAAAATTGGTCCCATCCCTATGGAACAAGTGGAGATGGGTGTTTTCAGACATAGGACAGTGGTCACCTTCATACCAGGCAGTGTCATAGCTGAAGTAAAATCTGGTGGAATGCACCATGAAGCTTTGAGCGAAGCTCTTTCTTCTGGGGACAGTGTGGGCCTCGTTGTCAAGACCTTGTTTGTCAGAGATGTTCATCATAACAGCAAGCAGCCGGTTTTACTGCTCAGTTGATTTTCTGAACCATCTGGCCAGGTCAGGGCTGGCTGTGCCCCAGTACTGAATTGCAGGTTTGCTGAGCTGAAAGAAAAAATTGATGGCTGGTCTATGAAGCTGGAAGGTGGCCCTAAATTCTTGAAATCTGGTGATGCTACCATTGTTGACACAGTTCCAGGCAAGCCTATGTATGTCAAAAGCTTCTCTGACTCTACTTCTGGGTAGTGGTAGTTTTGCTCATTGAGATAAGAGGCAGATACTTGTTGTGGGTGTCATCAAAGCAGTGGATAAGAAAAGTCCTGGAGCAGGTGAGGTCACCAAATCTGCCCAGATGGCTGGGAAGTCTGAATGAACATTGTATTGTCCCTAACACCTGCCCCTCCAGCCTTAATCAGTGGTGAGAGACTGGTCTCAGAACTCTTCCTCTTCCTCCCAATTGGCCATTTAAGTTTAATAGTAAAAGACTGGTTAGTAAGGATAATAACACATCATAAAAACTTCAGAAGGAAAGGAAAATGTTTTGTGGATCATTGGGTATTGTGCATGTGTGTGTGTGTGTGTGTGTGTGTGTGTGTGTGTGTGTAGCAGTTTTAAGTAATTCATTTTTTAAAACACTTTTTTTTAATTTTTTGAGACAGTCTAACTTTGTAGTTCAGCTGGCTCTAAACTCACAACAATCCTGGCTCTGCCTCCCAAGCACTGGAATTACAGGCCTATACTCTCACACATGGTTAAATCAACACTTTTTAATGGAAACAACTTGACCAAAACTCAAAACATAATTTTGAGACCCATTAAAACAAAGTTTTAAAAAACTGAAAATTATACATCTTTCAGAAAAATTTATAATATTTTTGTTGGTGTTTTTAAGACAGGGTCTCAGTATGTAACCCCTTGAACTCCTAACAGTCTTGCCTTAGACTCCCAGGTACTGGAACCACAGATATGTGCCACCACACCCAGCCTATAATCTTCAATGTTAAGATGATCTATATTTTTTAATACTATTTTTCACATTAGGTAACAAAAAAAGAATTTTAGAGTTTTTTGTTTATATTTCTTAGAGGTTTAGTTTGGTTTGGTTTTACAGTATAGTTAGTGAAACCAGGCCTTCAGACATTAGGTAAGTAGCACTGACCTACAACTCCACTTAAAACTTCCTTTTAGAAAATAAAAGAATAGGTCTGAGGATGTAGTTCAGTGATGCTGTGCACTTGCCTGGCAAGCATAAGGCTCTGGGTTCAATCCTTGGTCCTCCAAAAATAAAAGAAAGAAATAAAAAAAAATGCATGGCAGATAATTAATTGGTGCTCTGGAATTATTTTGACATTTTGGAAAACAAAATGTTATTTTGGTTTGGTTTCAATTTTTGGTACTGGGGTCAAACTCAGAACTTCGTACTAGGCAAGTGCTGGTTATTCTATTGAGCTGCATCTCCAACCCGCAAAGTTCTCTGGTACATTTAAATTCTAAACAGCATAGTGAGTCAGTCTTTTAAATGTACCTAATGATTTCCTTAAAGGAAAAACCCTAAGCAGGCTTATCTAATCATGTTTCCAGAAGTTTGGTCAAGAGTTGGAACTGGCTATTTGCTTTTTGTTTCATTCCACCTCATTTGGATAGGTCTTGCATTAACCCCTCAGAGGTCCATGTCTCAGAGGCTGGAAATCAGCCTTGATTCATTCAAGAGAACAGCAAGATAAGTTGGTTTTCTGACAGCAGTGACAGTAGGCATATGTGCAGAGCAGTCTACAGTGTCTGCGATCAGCATCACACATTATTAAGATGGCAGGGTGGTATTCTGAAAAGATCATTAGAGTAGTGCTTAGCATACCTGTGCCAGGCCTGTGCTTCATCCTTTATAGACAGTTGACCTTCTATTAATGCTACCTCTTAATCTTTTTGAGTCCCCAGTTTTTATTTGTAAACCTGGAGATGTTAATACACATCCTTATTGCCTTTTACAATTGTGATACTGAAATGGAAAGTGTGAGAAATCATGTAAGGTACTTTAATTAAAGGTGACATCCTATAGTAAATGTCTGTGCAATCTTGTCTTTACCAGTGCATTACAACTATGGATTCTTGGTTCCTAAGCCAGTAGCGAGGGATCAGTACAAATTTAACTTCTACTCTGAATAGCTAGCAAGTAAATATGTGTGAGTGTACATTGGCTATAAGACCTAAAGGTTTTGGCCCTTTTTGGCCTGCATAACACCTTCTAGGTTAGTGAACCAACCCCCCCCCCCCACTTACATTTAGATCAGGATCATGTGAAGGAGATGTATGTTATTCCTTTGCAGCCATCTCTCAACTGTTCATTGATCCAGCCAGCCTCATTTTTTACTCTCATTTGCTATATGTTGATCTGCTGCAGCCCATATTCTGTCATCAGATCAAAAGCAAAATAGACAAGCCCAGAGGGCACACACCAGCATGGTGTTGGAGATCATTCATTTTTACAAAGAAAAACTGAAAATTGAAGCTGGAAAGAAGCTTAAAATTATGTAGCCTAATTCTACTTTAACTTCAGTTTTATGGACAAGAACAACTTCAAGAGTTTCTAGGCTTCCTCAGTGTCACAAAGCTATGTAATGACAGGATCAGGCTTATAAGCTGTTTTTATGACTTTTTCAGGGGCTTTTTCTTATGTTATAGCTAATCTTTCAGGTAAGATTGATGATTGTGCCTAGTCAGCGTACCTCTCTACACAAAGAAAATAATGGGACATAAGATAAGGAAATTGAACAGAAGTAGAAGATGTAGAGAAGGAAGAATTCTTTTTTTTTTTTTTTTTTTTTTTTTTTGAGACAGGGTCTTGCTTTGTAGTTCAGGCTGGCCCTGAGCTCACTTTGTAGCTCAGGCAAGCCTCAAACTCTGCAATCCTCCTACCTCTGCCTCCCAAGTGCTGGGATCACAGTGTTGAGCCACCAAGTCCAGCATAAGAATTCTTCCTTAATTCCTTAAACCATTCTTAAGCTATTTCTTCAAAATGAATTCTATGTTACAAACACATAAAATGTGATTTGCATTTATTCTCATTTCGAATGTTACTAATATGACATGCTTATTTTTCTGAATAACTGATGCTGTGAAAAGTGTTGAACCACTGTCAGCCACTGTCCTCTGAAAAATTTCTGATTGTTAAATTCCTCTAAGATTTCAGTTTTGAGTGTTTGAAGAATGCTGTGTTTTGAACCCACAATAGAGGGGGGGTTCACATTCTTTTTTATATTATTTGTTTTTTGAGAGAGGGTCTTACTATGTAGTTCAGGCTGGCTTTGAACTCACTGTGCTGCCCACATTGGCCTTGAACTTGCAGTGATCCTCCTGCCTCAGCCTCCCCAGTATTGGAATCACAGGCACATGCCACTAGAGTCAGCTCATGTCCATTCTTAATTCTAGTTGTGCACTATAAAGTATATGTTATATAATCTTTATATAATTACTTGTTTTAATGTTTTTTTTTTTTTGAGACAGGGTCTCGCTTTGTAGTTCAGGCTGGCCCTGAGCTCACTATGTAGCCCAGGCAAGCCTCGAACTCAGCAATCATCCTGTCTCTGCCTCCCAAGTGTTGGGATTACAGGCATGAGCCACCACGCCTGGCTGTTTTAATGTTATTTTGATCTAATAGGCATATAAACTCTTAGTATTCAAATATGACATCATTTTTCATCATCTTGGGTATGTTTTCTAACAGTACTTTTTGTACTCTTTATGTAGTCCCCTAATGTACTAATATTATTCCACATACCAATAAATATTATAAAAGGAAATAAAAATGAAATTCTATCTTCCCTATGATACCTCAGAATTGTTAGGTGTATATTAATATTTCAGCCATACATACAATTACAGATATTCATAAGCTTGCTTTTGTTTGGTGCTGGGGATTGAACCCAAGGTGTCGTGCATTAGCATGTGCTCTACTACTGAGCTGTACCCCAGCCCTCAGACACTGTATTTTAATAATTTCAAAAGCACTGTAAAGAGCCTGTAGGCAGAATTGCAGACTAACACTAGTGTTATCAGTGGCTTCAGAATATCTATTTATTATGTAAATGTGCCCTAGACACCAGGACTGATAGAAATAAGAGTGTCTGCTAAATCTGTTAGTGGTTCTGACAGAAAAGGCCCTTCTATTGCATAACTACACAAGATGATATGAGTTGGTGTCTAAGTTACCGCACCCTGCCCACTGCTCCTCTGCTCTTTCCCCACCATAAATCTGAGGTCACACTTGGCTTTGGAGAAGCATCAGTTCCTAATATTGTGGGCTCACTGGTGCTACATAGACATATTACCAGACACTGAGGAGGGAGGCTGAAAGTTTGATACACTGACTGGTACCATTTAAGGGATGAGCAATCTGATAGCTATGATACACAGGTAGCAAGATGCTGATTTTTTCTAATAAAATTGATTCTAAAGGTAGGCTTGGTGGCACAAGACTGTAATCCCAGGACAATGCTATCTCAGAAAAAAAAAGTCTAAAAAATGCATGCAAGTCTAATCAAGCCATTTCAGTTTTGTGCAGTTAGTGAGGTCTAAAACCCAAACCAAGTCATCAACTGTCATCAACTGTCCCTCAGTATGATTTAAGCAATGTGTAAAAATCAGCTAAGGTGGAATAGGGGCTAAAACAGGTTGAAAAACTTTACAGATAGGTGTATTTAGCACAGTATATACTTTTTAGTTAACACCAAGGAGTTCAAGGCCTGAGAATGAATAAGATTTGGTTGCTGTTATCTAAAAGAAATTTTAGCCAAGTGCCTGATATTCTTATCCTTAAAGCTTTTTTTTTTTTTTCCTTGCCTTTGATGGAATTGGTCTTTGGGTTTTGGGGGAAATTTTTGGGAATCAGATTTCACTTTCCATTACTTACAAAATCTGTTCAGCAAGGTGGTTGCATGAAAACACATTCACTAATTCTGAACCAATGTTGTGAAAGTAAATAAAGATGTACATACTAACCATTGACAGAGTTGCACAATTAGTGATGCTCTATCCCTGTGGACCAATTGTTATCCAGTTTGCAGTTAACCCAACAGTGAGGACATTTTAAATAGTCAACAGCTTCATAATGCATACATACTAAGCATTCTCCCTAAATGAATAGAATATAATTGTGCACCACAATGAAAGAGCAGACCTCAGATGTCACCAGAAGCTAAGGTACCAAGCACTGAATACATCCCCAACAGGTGACTACTAATACGTGCATTCCCCACATTTAGTGAAAAATACACCAAATGGGCGGGGGGATTTAGCTCAGTGGTTCTGGCATCTGCCTCTCAAGTGCAACATCCCAAGTTCCATTCCCTGCACCACAAACCACAGTGCCAGGTGTGTTGGCTCACACCAGTAATCCCAGCACTCAGGAGGCAGAGGCAGGAGGATTGCTGTGAGTTCCAGGGTTGCCTGGGCTACATAGTGAGCTCAGGGCCAGCCTGAACTACAAAGTGAGACCCGGTCTCAAAAAAAAGGATATGTATGTGGGGGGGGGGTTATAGGGTGGGTAGAGAAATGGGTAAAAATCAGAATTAACTCATGTCATATACTGATACAAATTCCCAATGTTGAGTGTGATCATGATGTGTATATAAAATGTACCAATAAAGAATTCAATTTTTTAAAAATTCAATTAAAAAAAAAAAGCTCATACACCCTGACCAACCTGGATTCATCCCAAGAATGCAAGGATGGTTCAACATACAAAAAAACCAGTGTAATACTCTATATTAACAGAATCAAGGACAAAAACCCATATCCTCTTAATAAATGCAGAAAAAGTAGTAAAAAGGTTCAACACCTACTGGGTGTTTATAGATATATTATATCTAGAAAATATAAAGAGTTCAGAAAAATCAGCCCCTGCAATCTAAAGACCCAATCCAAAAATGGGCATCTGAACTGAATGCATCTCAGGTGAAGAAGTAGAAACATCAAATAAATACATGAAAAAATGTTCAACATCACTGGTCATTCAAGAGATGCAAATTAAAACATCTCACTACAAAAAGAATGGCTACTATCAAGAAGTTGACCAATAACAAGCACTGGTGGGGCTACAGGGAGAAAGGAACCCTTCTTCACTGTTGGTGAGAATGTAGACTCTTGCATTACTGCAGAAAATAATATGGAGATACCTAAAAACACGAATGCTGGAGGTTCCATTTGATCCAACTACTCCCCTTCTTCATATCTTCCCAAAAGAATCAAAAGCATCACACCACAGTAACATATGTCTACCCATATCTACAGCCATACAGTTTGTAATAGCTATATCTTGGAAATAGCCCAAATGCCCCAACCAGTGAGTGGATAAAGAAGACATGTGTGTTTTTTTTTAATAATGGAGTACTACTCTGCCATAAAGATGAGCTTGAGATAGGTCTAACTAAATGGCAGTTGGATGCACTTTGAAACTGAGAAGTGGAAGTAGATGCACCTGAGAAACTAAAATTATAAGGATCAAAATGTACAATAGATATTGAAAAATGGGAAGCAAATATGCAAATAAGGAGAGCAGAGGAAAGCATAAAGGAAGGAAGGGACAAGGAAAAAACAATATAGAAGGAAAAAATGGAAACTAAGCTTTTGTAAACTCTGGAAGAGGAGTTGAAGTGAGGGAAGGTAGACGGAAAAGAAGAAAGATAAATCATATACAAGTGAAATTCCCTATGATAAATATTATCAATATATATCAAAAAACTGTTCTGGAAGTTTTCTGTTATGAATATTTTTAGTTGCATTGACATGGATGCCTTGGTGTCCTGAATTAATTAAAACATTTACCTTGTATGGTTATTTTGACTTTGGCAAATAGCTGCATGTAAGTCACATGGTCCTGGATCTGGTGAGAAAGGAGGATGAGGGCATACATTGTCCAGTGTGACATCCAGTGTTTCTGTTAGATGCCACTCAGCAGCAGCATTCACCATCTTTTTATCACATATTGTAAGGACATTTATGAAGAAGTACTTCCTGAACCGCCTCAGAAAGTATCAAGGATAATGGGACAAGTATGTTCAAACCAGGGGGCAGGGAGTAGGAGGGGATTTTGAGCAGGATTAATAGAACTGTGTCTTTTACTGTAATTTTTTAAAAATTAAAAATCATGGGCTGGGGGATTAGCTCAGTGGTTCCAGGGCCTGCCTCGCAAGCACAAGGTCCTGAGTTCGATCCCCGGAAACCACATACAATGCTGGGTGTGGAGACTCACGCCCACCAGCAATCAATACCACATACCACAGTGCCGGGCGTGGTGGCTCACGCCTGTAATCCCAGCACTCGGGAGGCAGAGACAGGAGGATTGCTGAGTTCGCAGCGGCTTGCCTGGGCTACATAGTGAGTGCAGGGCCAGCCTGAACTACAAAGCGAGACCCTGTCTCAAAAAAAAAATTAAAAATCATATTTTTCAGTCTCTTGTATGCATTTTTTTTCAAAGTACTTGTGATTATACGTGGGACCTTGTGCTAGTAAGGCAGGTGCACCATACTGAGCTAAATCTCTGTCCCTATATGAATATTTTTGACTTGTACCCAGATACTATAGTTAATATACAGTATACTAACTTATTAGTAATACTCACGTCCAACAGCACAAAATATATAATAATCACACAGTTTTTTTTATTAGTACATGTCTGCAGTACACAATTTTACATTCTTCATATGGAGCTGGTATGTGGACATAATACATCCTAATTCCTTTTCTCATTCCCTTTCCGTCCTTTCCCTACACCCCTCTCTTTATCTCATTTAAGACATACCTCCTTACTTCCCTACTCCCCCCACCCCAGTATTTTTCTTTTATTTTGCTTTTTATAGGGTTTCTCATACAATAGAAACCATGCAATATTTAAGCTTGTGTGTCTGATTTGCTTCACTTAACATTATGGTCTCAAGTGCATCCATTACAAATGACTTGGGTTTCTCTTTACTTATCGCAGAGCAGATTGCTATTCTTTAGCCCCCATCAGCAACATAAATTTGGTCATTAGATGAACTAGAAACAGCTTCTAGACCTTCATTTAATTCATCAGATTTTGTTAACTTCTTCCTCTCTCCTGACTTTTCAGCATCCTCAGAGGTACTGGAAATTTCTTTAATGTTTCCTCCTTTGAAAGTAGCAAGTTTTTCAAGGGCTTCTACTACACTTCTCAGCTCGTCTTCAGATTCTTCACAATTTCTGAAATTCTAAGTCATGCAAATCAGTGTTAAGAAATTACTAATACAGAAACTACTTTTTTTATTTTCCACCCCCACTTGAGCAATATGAAAGCTGTATTTTTTTTTTTTTCAGACAGGGTCTCGTTTTGTACTTCAGGTTGGCCCTGAGCTCACAATGTAGCCCAGGCAAGCCTCAAACTCAACAATCCTCCTGCCTCTGCCTCCTGAGTGCTAGGATTACAGGCGTGAGCCACCATGCCTGGCATTGTGGTATGTGGTATTGATTGCTGGTGGGCATGAGTCACCCGCTCAGCATTGTATGTGGTTACTGGGGATCGAACTCAGGACCTTGCACTTGAGAGGCAGGTGCTGGAACCACTGAGCTAAATCTCCAGCCCTGAAATCTGCATTTTAACTTGGATAATCAAGTATTTATTATATCAGTCTGGCTTTTCTAACAGTGATAACTAATGTTGGGAGACAACAGCCCTCTATTTAGTTCAACAACCTTTACTGTATTCATTAATATCCACCTACCTTTAATGATTAAGAGAAGAGGAAGCAAGACAGAGAGTAAAAGAGTAAAATTGCTACCACATATTAAGCCCTAACTATATGCTAGTCACTGTCTGAGGGCACTTTCACATCTTAAGTTTCATTTAATACTAACAACAGCTCAAGGTAGATATCAGATTATGGGAAGAAAGTGAGGCTCATGAGAGGCATTTCCAAAGTCTCACAGGCCCTGCAGTTGTGTGGTATAAAATGATGCTTCTCTCAGTTTTGGACCACATCTATGACAGTGGAATTGTAAGATTATAATAGAGTTGATATTCCTGTTGCCTAGTGATGACATTATCACATGAGGTTGAGGTACAATACATTGACCCAAGTTTTTGTGCTGATTCTGGTGGAAACAAACCTATTACTCTGCTGTCAGTCATAAAACAGTGCAGCATATACAATTTCGTACAATATCTGATACTAGATAATGATGACAGACTACCTTATTGGTTTGTGTTTCTACTGTATTACACTCCATCACTACTTTAGTGTGTGCTCCTCCTTATCAGAAAAAGTTCAATATAAGCTGGCCATGGTGGTTACTCTCGTACTGTGGGAGGCTGAAGCGGAAGGACCACATGTTCAAAGCACAACCTGGACAACTTAGTGAGAACTTGTCTCAAAATTAAAAAAAAAAATGTAAAGGGCTGGTCAGTGCAAAGCCCTTGAGTTTAATCCTCAGTAGCACTGAAAAATTGTACTGTAAAACCATAAGTCATGTTACTACACCAGCAGCAGCCACACACGTGTCATATTTCCTGGATCTGTTGACTGCAGCAAGAGGCCACATCAAGCAGCTGGCTTGTAGTACCTGGATCTGTGTAAGTCACTGTGTTATGTTTGCTCAATGATAAAATCACCTTGTAATGCATTTCTCAGTGTTTGTCCCATCATTAAATAACACATGACTATACACAATTAGTAGAACCAGGAAATGAAACTGTATCTAAGATTGCAATGTTGATATTTTTAAAAGAGAAAGCTCAAGAGATCATGAAAATAATCTGAAACATCTCTAACATATAAGCAGCTCATGAAGGAGACTGCAAGAAAGCTGGTAAGAGCCAAGAGTGTGCATTTAGCAGAAGTCAAAGGAGGAGCTGAATGAGATGAAGGTGAGGGGGAAGGACCTGCCCTAGCACTTAACGTGATGAAGAGTTTTGCAAAAAAGTTTGGAGGAGTGTGGGCAGCAGGTGCCCACCTATGGTGCAGGGAGAAATCAGCCGAGGTAAGAGTGAACCCCTCCTTCAGAGCCAGGTTCTGACAGTGACTGTTACCCAAGCAACACCATCTTGTGGCTTTCTGGCTAAGATGGAAGAGCTGGGTCTGTTTATATGAAGAGGGAAAGGAGGTACAGGTTGAGTATTCCCAACTTAGAAATCTGAAATCCTTCTGGTCCCCAGCATTTCAGATTAGGGCTACTCAACTGTAAACAGGTAGAGAGGCTCTGAAGACAAAGGAGAAAGGTGCAACAACTAATGGAAACAAGGCCATGGGAAATGCAAAGGACCTATAGAAAGACGGGCTTTTGACCAGTGGAGAGACTCTCCTCAGAAGAGAAAGAGAAAGAAATGGGGAAGGGGGCTCGTGTGAATGTAGAGAAATTATAGAGCTAAGAGCCAAGTGACTCCATGTAACGAGCTGCACACAATGGGAAATACAAGGCATGTTTGGCACAACTGAGCAATATCCCCACTCCCAACTTCTTTTCTAAAAAGGACAATGAGGCCAGGGATGATGGCACACACCTGTAATCCCAGCACATGGGAGGCTGAGGTAGTAGTTATCACCACCTGCACTGCATAGTGAGTTCAAGACCAACCTGAACTGCATAGCAAGACTCTGTATCAAAAACCCAAAAATTACAAAATTAAAAAGAATGAATTCCAGATGTTAATATGCTTAAAGCAATATATCAATGCAGAGCATCCATTTAAAAGACACATAGGGGGGCTTGGATAAGGCTCAATAGTACAGCATTTGCCTAGTATGAGCAAGATCTTAGTTTTATTCCTGGTACTGCCAAAATTTTTTTTAAGTATAGGAAATGCTTATATACTAATAAACTTTATGAAAAGGATATATGAATATAAGAAAAATAATTGTCTTAGACATAAAATATGCAGTCATTTAAATTTAAAACACTATGGATGATATCCAGATAGGATTAAAAACAATATGCAATAATTCAGCTGGGCATGGTGACTCACACCTGTAATCCCAGCACTTGGAAGGCAGAGGCAGGAGGCTTACTGTGAGTTTGAGGCTCGCCCGGGCTACATGTTGGGTTCAGGGCCAGCCTGAACTACAAAGTGAGACTCTATCTCAAAAAATGAAAAAAAAAATCAAGACCTCAGTTTTGATCCATTAAGGAAAGAATGGAGGGGATGTGGATGAAGAGCAGGAAAGATGGGAAAGAGAGGGGAAGAAATTATCAAAAATAATTTTAAAAGAAAACATGTATGCCAAGTATGGTGATATGACAAAAATCCCAGCTACTAGAGAAACTGAGGCAGAACAATCACTTGAGCTCAGGAGGTCAGCAACAGCCCAGGAAATGCAGCAAGTCCCTGCCTCAAAACAAAACAAAACAAAAACCTGAAGAGGTGGAAAGGGCACCACACCTACCTGGAAAGTGCAAGGTCCTGAGGAGTCCCAGTGCCAGGAAAAAAAAAAAACTCTAAACAGCTGAAAGCTATACCATATTCATGATTAAAATTCATGTCCACCATCAATGAATGAATGGGTAAAGAAGGTATGTATATTCAGCAGAATGCTACTCAGCCTTAAAAACATGCTATCAATGCTCAGCATGGTGGCTCATGCCTGTAATCCCAGCACATGGGAGGCAGAGGCAGGAGGATTGCTTTGAGTTTGAGATTATCCTGGGCTACAAAATGAGATCTTCTCTCAAAAAAACTAAAACAAAACAAAACAAAACAAATGCTGTCATTTTTGATGACATGGGTTGATCTAGAGGAATCATCATCACAGCAGATGGGTGGTACACACCTGTAGTCCCAGCATTCTTGGAGGCTGAAGCAGAAAGACTGAATATTGCACAATTTAGCAACTTAGCAAGACTGTCTCAAATAGAGTATGTCTAAATTCTCAGACTATGCTGAGGATTTAGCTCAGCTCAACATGAAACCCATAGGTTCAACTCCAATGAGTGCATGCATGCATACACACATGTGCATGCACGCGCACACACACATACACACACACACATTCATAAAGACATCAGTTTCTGTTATTCAGTCATCAAATGCCCTTGCCATCAAAATCCCTACAGTTTCCCATGACACTTTGAATGAAAACATGTACTGTGTTGAATAAAAGTCAACAACAGCCAAGATCATTTTGAAGGAAATGGTATGAAAACTAGAAGTTGTATGCTCCATTCATCAGATATGATAGGCCTGGTTAGTTATTAAGACAGAGTATTGACTGAGTGTGGTGGACTTGCAATCCCAGCATTTGGGAAGCTAAAACAAAGGGATCATGAGCTCCAGGCCAGCCTGGACTACATAGCAAGGTTTTGTCAAACAAACAAACAAACAAACACAAGAAAGACAGAGAGAACAAGGTCAAACATAGAATTAATGTCACTGGAGAAAATGGACAGCCCAAATAAACCAATGCATATAGTAAAACGTGGCCTCCTAAGCTAGATGCTGTGGCAGTGGCACACAAATGTGGTCAGATGGCTGAGACAAGTGGATTGCTTGAGCCTAGGAGACTGAGGCCATCCTGGCAACATAGTGAGACCATATTTCTTTAAAAGAACAAAAGAGGGGTCTCAAAGACTTCTGGGAAGTTGGCAGAGTAGTAACAGCAGCAAACAGGTACACTGCAGTCTGTCATTCCTTAACTAGAATATAGCAGTTCAGTGGGAAAGAGAGAAAAGAAAAGGAGAGAAATGGATCCCCAAGACACACAAGAAAAGATCTGAGGACAGAAGATTGGCACCAGTCAACCAAGGAAGACTCCCCCACCAAGGGACTGAGGATCTGCCCACCAGTGCTGAAGCTGGATCTGTGAGTCTGCACTGATAGGTGCACCACCAAGACAATTGTCACCCCACGTCCTGCAGTTCCAGCCTCCCATCCTCTGGATCACTGCATCGCATCCCTGTGTTCCAGCTCCCTGTTGGCCATACTGAAGGGGAGCCCACTGTCATTGAGGACAGAGGACCGGAGCTGATCAAAGGACAGCTGACCAAGAAAAGAAGGCCCACTCACCACCCCAAGGAATTAAAGATCATCACTCCTGCTCTAGAGCTATAGCAAAAATGTAGTCTTCCCTGATGAGAGCACCAGCCCGAGGATCACCACACTACCTCCCTGAAGTTCCTACTTCCTGTCCTCTGGATCATTACATCATATCCCCATGTTCCAGCTCCCTGTCATCCATATGAAAGGGTATCTACAGGGAGATGAAGACAACCATTGGTGAGTTCCTGGGGCTGGCACCACCTACAGGACCCTGGACTCACTTCACAGGGAGGACAGCTGTATTTTCAACCCTGCAGGAGTTAAGCTGAACTCAGGCAGTTACTGTAGCCAGAAGCCAGTTTGTTCTATAGTGGACTGTGGCTATTTCCCTGTGACTAATTAACTCTAACCTGCATGTTACTGTCCATACTGTCTGCAAGAGACAGCAGCTCCATGCTTTGAAGGGCCTTTTGGCATTTGATTTTTTTTCTTTTTTCACTCTTCTCTTTCTTCACTTTCTCCTCTTTTTCTATTTTCTGCAATAGTAATTGTCGCTGCTTGTCATTTCCTGTGCTGTGTTCGATACTGTTGGGGATACTCAATGTATTATTTCAACCAAGATGAAGAGAATGTTCTATGCAAGTACCTTTCATGGTGTGCCAGAACTGAGATTATTTAAGGACCATTACAAAGGAGGACAACAGAGCAAGTAGCCATCTCCTAAGGGTTCCAAATATTAGGAAGAAAGAGGTTTGCAACAAACTGCCCAGAAAGCAGGAAAGGAATTAAAGCAATAACATCAACAACAACAAAGAAATAGAAATTAAAAAAGAATAATACAGTACAGATACAAAGATCACCACCACAGGGTAATCTTGGGGAAATGGAAATTGAGCAAACTGAAGCTCAATCATCAGGACTCTCTGAGATGGTAACAAAAGAAGAACTAATAAAATGGAAATCAGAAATAATCTCTTGAGATAAAAACAGAAATACTGACTTCCGCTGCCTTCTAGAGGGCTATCTGCCAGTGGATCCAGACCAGAAGCCCCCTGGGACCTCCATTCTCCCTAGGCAAGTCTGGTTAAGTGTCATAAAGATCATGTAGTGACTTCCACCACCTGCTAGGAGCCTGTTCACCATTAAATCCAGACTAGAACCCCTGTGGGAACTCCATTCTGCCAGGGTGAGTCTGGGTGTCTTGAAGGTTGTGCATTGACTTCCACTGCCTGCTACAGGCCTGCCCACCATCAGATCTAGACCAGACACCCCTGGGACTTCCACTCTTCCTGGGCAAGTCTGGGTAAACACTGCAGAGGTTGCACAGTGACTTTTGCCACCTGCTAACAGCCTGCCTGCCATCAGATCCAGACCAGAAGCCCCTGTGACCTCTGTTCTCCCTGGGCAAGTTTGGGTAAGTGCCCCCAGTGGTCATGCAGTGACTTCTGCTTTCTAGTGGCCTGTACCCCATCAGGTCCAAACCAGAAGCCCCTTGGGAACTCCATTCTGCCTGGGTAAGTGCCATGGAGGTCACCCAGTGACTTCCACCACCTGCTAGCAGCCTGCTGGCCATCAGATCCAGACCAGATGCTCTGTGGGAGCTCCACTCCCCCTGGGCAAGTCTGGGTAAGTGCTGCAGAGGCCATGTAGTGACTTCCACTACCTGTTAGCAGGTTGTCCACCAGTGGATCCAGACCAGAAGCCCGTGTGACATCCATTCTCCCTGGGCAAGTCTGGGTAAGCACTGTGGAAGTTGCGCAGTGACTTGCACTGCCTGCTAGCAGCCTGCCCAACAATGGCTCCAGACCAGAAGTGCAGGGGCCAACCTGGGTTAGCTCTTCAGAGGTTGCACAGTGATTTCCGCTGCTGTCTAGCAGTCTTCCTGTCATTGTATTCAGACTAGAAGCTCAGGGGACTTTCTTTCCCCTACTGGTGAGTTTGGTTAAGTGTTATGGAAATTTTCCAGTGACTTCTGCTGCAGGCTTTCAACCTGCTTCCCACAGGAGCTCAATTCCTATTTGGGCTAATCTGGGTAAGAACTGCTTAAGATATGCAGTGACTTGCAGAGCTGGCCAGCACAAAGAAATGAGAAAAAATTCAAGAACCCAGACACAAACATCATCCGCACAGGGGAATTCAGAGAAAGGGGAAATGGAGCAAAATGAAGCTCAATCATCAGGACTCTAAACTGGTAACAAAAACAGATCTATTAAAATGGAAATCATAACTGATCTCTGAAATGAAAAGAGAGATGCTGTCCACAGTGAATGACCTGATTAAAGAAGAGATCAGAAACACCATAGAATATGAGATAGCAAAAGCAATGGAACAATTTAAACAGCTTCAAGCAGAGTTCCAGGTGATCAAAAATGAGGACAGAAGTTTGCAAAGTAGGATAAATGAAGCTGAGGAACGAATTTCAGACCTAGAAGACAGGATCACAGCCAATGAACAGGAAAAGAATAACTTAATGAAAATGGCAAGCGACGCCGGGTGTGGTGGCTCATACCTGTCATCCCAGCACTCGGGAGGCAGAGGCAGGAGGATTGCTGAGTTCAAGGCTTGCCTGGGCTACATAGTGAGCTCAGGGCCAGCCTGAACTACAAAGCGAGACCCTGTCTCAAAAAACAAAAACAAAAAAACAAAACAAAAAAAATGGCGAGCAACAATGAGAAATCAATCCAACAACTGCTAGGCAGCTCAAAGAAGAATAACATGAGACTGGAGTCACTGAGGAAGCAGGAGACAGTGCAAAAGACATTTTAAAAAATGTTCACAGATATAATGGCAGAAAACTTCACAGGAAAAGGGAAAGAATTGGACATACAGATAGATGAAGCACATAGGATTCCAAAAGGCTGAGATATAAAAAAAATCTACACCTAAGCATATAATTATCAAGGCTCCAGATATCCAATAAAAGAACAAAATACTGAAAGCAGCTGGAGAAAAGAAAAATACATACAAAGGAAAACCCAAAAGGATCGCAGCAGACTTTTTAACACAAATACTCAATGCAAGAAGGGCTTGGACTGAAGTGTTTCAAGTCTTGGAGGAAAACAACCTCCAACCTAGACCGATGGACCCTACAAAACTATCTTTTACAATTGATGGATAAATAAGATACTTCCATGACAAAGTGTAGCTGAAGAAATTCTCAAATACAAAAACTGTACTCCAAAACATTCTAAAGAATATCTTGGAAGAAAGCAATGAAGGTCACAAACTCATGAGACCCAGCAGAGTGAACTCATTGGGCAAGATAAAAAATTGAATGGAAATGGGAAAAGCAAAGAACAAAAGAGCCAAGCAGGGAAAGGCCATGACAAGATAAATCAGGCCATATAAGTCATAACTCTTAATGTCAGTCACCTCAATGCACCAATTAAAAGACACAGAGTGGCAGAATGGATTAAGAAACAAGATCCTACAATATGCTGCATACAGGAAACACACCTAATTCAGAAAAAAAGCCATAGACTGAAAGTAAAAGGATGGAATACAATTCTCCATGAGACAGGAAACTGCAAAAAAGCAGGAGTGGCTGTCCTATTTGCGGACAAAATAGATTACAAACCAAAATTGATTAAGAAACAAAGAAGGACACTAAATCCTTGTACAGGGAGCAATCCAAGAGGAAGAGATGACATTAATAAATATTAACGCTATTTCAAAAAAATTAGCCAGCAACAAATGCTGGCAGGGCTATGGAGAAAAAGGAACCCTTCTCCACTGCTGGTGGGAATGTAGACTGGTCCAACCACTATGGAGATAAGTGTGGAGATTCCTCAAAAAACTAGGATTAGAGAGTCATTTGACTCTGTTATTCCCCTGCTAGAGATTTACACAAAAGAATTACAAGATTCATATCACAGCAACATATGTGTACCCATGTTTATAGCAGCTCAGTTTGTGACAGCTAAATCTTGTAAACAACCGAAATGCCCATCAACTCTAGACGGATAAAGAAAATGAGGGTTTTTTAAAAAATAAAGTGGAATATTACTCTGCCATGAAAATGATAGTTTTTAGTCATACTAAAATGGACATACTTTAAAGACATACTCATAAGTGAAATAAGTAGGTCACAGATGTCTAAATATCATACCTTTTCTCTGGTATGAGAAACTGAAGATGTAAATGAGGCCTAGAATGCATGATAGATATTGTGAAATAGTAAATGTTCAAAGGGAAATGGGGTTTAGGGGTACACAATGAGGGGAAAGAAAAATTTGATGGTAAAAAGAAAGCTTGTGTATATAGGGACAGGGGGTTGTAGGGGGCATAGGGGAAGGGGAAAATGAGAGGTGTTATATACTGCTACAAGTACTCAATGCTGAGTTTAATCATGATGTGTATATATAATGTGCCAATAAAGAGTCAAATAGAAGGCCAGGGATTTAGCTCAAGTGGTACCAGCACAAGGGCCGGAGTTCAATCCCTGGTACCACCAAAAAAAAAAAAAAATACTGTCCATAGCAAAATATATGATTAAAGAAAAGATCAGCAACATACTGGAATCTCAGATTACAAAAGCAATGGAACCTGTAAAACAGCTTCAGAGTTTCAGGAGATTAAAAACCCCGAAGAAAGTTTGAAAAATAGGATGAATGAATGTGAGGGCCAAATCTCAGACCTAGAAGATAGGATTGCAGCCAATGAACAAAAGAGCAATAATTTATGGAAAATGGTGAGGGATCACAAGAAATCAATCCAACAGCTCCTAGATGATACAAAGAAGAATAACATAAGACTGATTGGAGTCACTGAGGAAGCAGGAGATGGTGCAAAAGATATTAAAAAACTATTCACAGGGCCGGAGATTTGGCTCAGTGGTTCTGGCACCTGCCTCGCAAGCGTAATGATCCTGAGTTCGATCCCTGGTAACCACATACAATGCTGGGCGTGGTGACTCACGCCCACCAGCAATCAATACCACATACCACAGTGCTGGGCGTGGTGGCTCACACCTGTAATCCCAGCACTCGGGAGGCAGAGACAGGAGGATTGCTAAATTCGAGGCTTGCCTGGGCTAGATTAGTGAGCTCAGGGCCAGCCTGACTTACAAAGCCAGACACTGTCTCAAAAGAAGAGGAAGAGGAGGAGGAAGGAAACAAAGCTTTTGTATATAAGAGGTGGAGGATTTGGGGAGCAGGGGAATCAGAAAAAAATAAGAATTAAGTTTTGTCAGGTACGGGTACAAACTCAATGTCAATTGTGACCAAAGTGTGTATATAAAATGTACCAATAAAGCTAATTTTTAAAAGAAAAGAACAAAAGAGATAAATGAAAATTAGATCTCCATAGCTCCCTCTCTGTTGGCAACCTTCTGTCTCAAGAAGAGCATTTTCACTGTTTTTACCCATGCTGAATGGAAGCATCTGCATATAATCTACTTAATATCATCATCAGTTGCTGGTTCCAGCAGTTCATCTAATTCAGTGCAAGAAGCTATTTCTATCTTTCCCACATCTTCTTTAGGAAGCCACTCCTTCAGTGTTCTTACTGTTAAAGGATAGTGAGAGTGAAGCAGCCTAGCTTATACACTAGATGAACATTAGCTCCCCAAACTCTTGTCAATACCAACCAGGATGGTAAAACTTACTAGTCATCTTTAATAAAAGAAAATAAGACAGGGATGACAATGGACACTCCGTTATTCAGACATATGCTAAATTCAATAGACCATGCCCCCACTTGTGGGATGTATGGCTTCATTGGATAGAAAATTTTTTTAAAGCATGTGTGTAAAAACTTAAGAATTGCCAAAGTGGACAGTTCTCTCCTGTTTGTGCAAACTGAATGGCCAATTTATGAGTTAGGTTCAATCACTACAGAGTAAACCCAAAGCACACAGGTATGCGCATGCACACACACACACACACACACAAACACACAGAGGTGCACATACTTTATCTTTTTCTTGTTCTTTACAATGTACTTTTCTGAGTTGCTGAGAGGTGGAGCTCAGTGTGGAATCCCTAGCACCACAAACACAAACATGTTCTTTTTTTTCCTTAGGAAAAAGACAAGACTGAAAATAGTAAACATTTCATTTTTTAATAAGAATGCAGCATCTCCTTAAAGGAGTTAAGGACATGTTTTTGATATCCATCAGAGCTCACTGCCCCAAGTGCACAGAAACCAATACTGTTGCATCATATTTCTGGAAAAAGAAAAATCTTTATTAGGTGACCAGTAGGAAAGGACACAGGAGCTACAATATCAAATCTGTATCCACAATCAGTAGCTAGTAGGGGAATTATAGGAAGAAGGAGGGATGACATTGCTAGTCAGTTGATGGCCTGTTTCTTCACAAGACTCTCACTTCTTTGGGGGAAGTTATTTTCTGTGCAGGGAATCATGAGCTTGTGATGTCACTGAGCAGAGGTCCTGGCCTCTCTTTACTTCCATTCTTGAAAATCTAGCCCCAGAGCTGATAAATCAGTCTAAAGACCTGAAAACTTTTCCTGAAAAAGAAATTTATGTACAATATATCCAGGTCTTACCTAATTTCACCAGTTCAAAATACAGTGTATGGGTATAGCAAGTATTTCAAACTTATGTCACTTGAGGAACTGTTACTTCAGAAAGGAAATCTGGCCTGTCTTCTTAGTCCAATAAAACCTTGGATTAAGAGTAACCTGTTCTGGGGCCTGAGGGTTAGCTCAGTGATTCCAGTGCCTGCCTCGCAAGCGCAAAGTCCTGAGTTTGATCCCCAGTAACCACATACAGTGCTGGGCGTGGAGACTCATGCCCACCAGCAATCAACCAGCAATCAGTACCACATACCACAGTGCGGTGTGGTGGGTCACACCTGTAATCCTAGCACTCGGGAGGCAGAGACAGGAGGATTGCTGAGTTCGAGGCTTGCCTGGGCTACATAGTGAGCTCAGAGCTAGCCTGAACTACAGAGCGAGACCCTGTCTCAAAAACAAAACAAAACAAAAAAAAAGAGTAACCTGTTCTGCCAAGCATGGTGGTTCACACCTGTAATGCCAACACTCAGGAAGCAGAGGCAGGACTGCTGAGTTCAAGGCTTGCCTGGGCTACATAGTGATCTCAGGGCCAGCCTGAACTACAAAGCAAGATCATGGCTGAAAAAAAAAAAAAGAGTAACCTGTTCTGCAAATGTTCCATGAGATAAACATTTCAAGTACATTTTAATTTAATAAGAAAAAAGTGAAAATAGAAGGAAAAAATGGAAACAAAGCTTTTTGTACATAGGGAGGGAAGGGGCCTGGAGGCAAAAGGGAATGGAAAAAAAAGAGGCAAGATATATCTTGAATAGGTGCAAATTCCCTATAATGAGTGTTATCATTATGTATGCCTAAACTGCACCACTAAATGTTTTGCTATTTAAATTTAGCTTGATATATCCTGCAGTATGAGTATTGTGATGCCAAATGTCATATGATCACAAGTGACCCAGTGGCTATCTCTCTTACCTTGGGATTGTGAATGATCATCTCCCAACAGTAAGAGATTATGGAGGAGATCTCTTCTCCAGAGGAGCAGGAGAGAAAGTGGAAGAACCCATCACTTCAAGTGAGAAGAGAGGTTTGTAAAATGTGGGAAACTGTAAAATTTTACTTAAATAAGTACTATCCAAGTAATGATGTGGCAGTGCAAGTGATAAATCTGTTCAGTGACAATCTAGTGTCACATTTCCACAGAATTCTCAAAAGGAGGCAAAGCAAGTGTCATTGGACCAGTTCCTTGATAAAGTTGCACAAAAAGAAAATGATTCCATCAGCCCAAGAGATAGCAGTGATTTTGTTAGTGATAGTGAAAGTCGTCCACTTCTCTTGTCTCCCTCATACCAGCCACAGAGTTTTGCAGAGTTAAGTGCAGGTTAATTTTTTCTCTATATTTTTTAATTTTCTTTATTATTTTGTATTATATCACAGTACTGTAATCTCTTTCATATGAATATTTTGGGGGTTTAGAACAAATTGTCTGAGTTTTCATTATTTTTTTCAGGGTCTAACTTTGTAGTTCAGACTGGCCTAAACTCACTATGTAGCCCAGGCTAGCCTTGAACTCTCAGCAATCCTCCTGCTTCTGCCTCCCTAGTACTGGGATACAGTCCTGAGCCACCACGCCTGGCATTGTGATATGTGGTGCTGGGGATGAACTCAGGACCTTGTGCTTGCCAGGCAGACAACCAGAAACATTAAGTTAAATCCCTAGCCCTCCATTATTTCTTATGAGGAAATTTGCTTTGACACACAAGTGCTTTGGATTATGAGCAAGCAGAACCAAGTGTGTTCACAAACCAAGATTTTACTATATAGTATATATTCCACTGACCAGCTTTGAGAAATAAACTGACTCTCTCAGGGAAAGCTAAGAAATTAAGATTCTAGATAATGATCCTGAAAGTCCTTTTCAGCAGTTGTCAACTGGTTAAATAAAAGCAAATGATGTCACTGAACTTGGAAGTTCATGTCACTGGTTAATGGTATTTGGAATAAGTTTAGACAAAGCAAATCAAGTTCTGAAAAGCTTAAGCACCTTTCCAAGTGTCTCTCCAAGCTGACGGTATTCCTACCCCTTTTCTGCATTCACAAATCTTTGACAAAATTCCTAAGGGTACTGAAGATTATGAGTATGTTAAAAATAAACTACAGGGCCGGAGGTTTAGCTCAGTGGTTCCGGAGCCTGCCTCGCAAGCACAGGTCCTGAGTTCAATCCCCAGTAACCACATAGAATGCCGGGCATGGTGACTCATGTCCACCAGCAATCAATACCACATACCACAGTGCCGGGCGTGGTGGCTCACACCTGTAATCCCAGCACTTGGGAGGCAGAGGCAGGAGGATTGCTGAGTTCGAGGCTTGCTTGGGCTACATAGTGAGCTGAGGGCCAGCCTGAACTACAAAGTGAGACCCTGTCTCAAAAAAAATAAAAAATAAAAATAAACAAATAAAAAATAAACTACAGGGGCTGGGGATTTAGCTCAAGTGGTACCATGCCAACCTTGGATGCACAAGGGCCTGAGTTTGATCCCTGGTACTGGGGGAAAATAAATAAATAAATAAACTACATACCAGGGTGTCCTTCGCTGGCAGAAAAAGAGCTACTTGTTAGATCTGTGGCTGCCAAAAAACGCAGTAAATTTCCTGGTGCTTCACACTGCCACTGCTTCCTCCTTTCTGGAACTCCTTCCATCACAATAACTCGGCCATCTGCAGAAGAAAATATGTTACCAAAAACAAGAATGCTTTTTCCTTTGAGTTTCATGATCCAGCATTTCACCTTGGAGATAATTCCACTTCTAATTTTATTAATGAAGAGACTGAAGTATGGAATGTTTTGGTCACTTACTGTCACATAGCTAATGAGAAGCAGTCATGTTTTGCCTTTACACTGGCTTTTTTGTTGTGAAAAAAAAATGCTATTCTATTTGTTTAAATTTGGTTCCCCTCATCTGTTAAGGTTCAAAGCTAAAATGTCCCCCAGAAGTCATGTGTTCATCTTCCCTGTGGAAGATGACTGGATCATGGGGATGCTGTACCCATTAGCAGATGCAGCCATTGATGAGTTCACTACTGAATGTGCTGTTAGGAGGCGGGGCTTGGTTGGAGATGGGTCACTGAGAGCATGTCTGAAAGAGTGTGTTCTTGTCCTCAACTCTTTCTCCCTGCTTCCTGGCTCCCAGGGGTCAGCAGCTGTCTTCTGCCATGGCTTTCCATCACACCATTTCTCTTTTTTTAAAGTTTACTGAATAATGCAATACAAGAAGCCCAGACCAAACACATATCTACACACTACAACCACTTTTCTTACTACAAAAGGCCAAAGCAACATACCCAATTACAGCCTATTTAATCCAAGGATTTTGCTAATTTGATTCTGCTGCCATGGTTTCCATTTTGGCAAGAAATGTATATGTGATATGATTCATAAAAACTTTACAAAACTTCATTTTTGTCAACAAAACAGTGCTTTGGAGAGCAGTTATAACAATGAGCTCCCTGTGGCTGTGATCCTGGGCAGAGATTTCCCATCAGCACCAGCGGGTGCCAGTTCCATCATACCATTTCTGCCTGGAGCCAGTTAACCATGGTCTAAACCTCCTGCAACCATAAAACAAATTAACCTCTTCTCTTTTAGGTTGAAGGTGTTGGGTGTTTTGTCACAGTGACAGGAAAATGACTAATACATTGTACTTGTATTAAATTTCATGTCAATTTGCACACTTGTAATTATGGGTTTCAGGGATATCTTGGTTATTGAACTCAATTCATTCCAAATTCATGTTCAAACTCCAAAAAGTTCAAGAACTGAACATATTTTTCCCATAAGAAATAATGGAAAACCATAATTGGTTCTGAGGCCCCAAAATCACTTATAAATTCATTTTTCCAGGACTTTAACAAATTTCACAATGATTTCTTCCTCTAGTTTCACAGTTTCCCTCTTTGCTTTACTGCTGGTATCACTAAATTTCTTTGGAGCCATGATTATAATATTTTATTCAAATGAAAAAAAGCACAGAAACAAACAGTTTAAGGCACTAACACAAGCCCTGTGTGTTGTCTGAGTGGGAGCAGAGGTTAGACTGAAAGGTCACTCTTGCATTGACAGAGACATGACACTTGACTCACTCTCACCTCATACAGATTTTTTTCGTCAGATTTTCAGTTTGACTAGCAAGCAAAGTTATGAACAACAAGCAGATGTTTTCAAACTTCGCTGTTCAAGCAGTGGAAAGCTCAAGCTTAGAGTTGTTTGACAACTGAGGCATCACTTGTATTCATCCCTTAGAATTCAGGGAAGATTGGTCCCAGAACCCAGTGTATCCGGTGTATACCAAACTCTGGATGCTGAAGTCCTTTATAGACAGCAGCATAGAATGTTCATATATTCTCTGCACGTCCTGCATATATTTTAATCATCTCAAGATGGCCTATAACAACACATGCTATGTAAATAGCTGTTATACAACATAAAGGGTTTTCTTTCAAATGTTTTCCATCCATGGTTGGTTGAATATAAGGATATGGAGAGCTGACTATACTTACATATTTCAATTCATAGCACAGATTTAAACTTTTGCCTCCCTTCCTTTTGCCATGTACTCAAGATTACCTGGAAATAAGTAATAAAAACCTTCATAGCCTGTGAAGAGATTGCTATGACCTTCTAAGGCAAGGTCATGTCAGAGCTTCAAATATAAATGCAGAAATTCAGGTTGAAAATATCATCATGCCCTAAACACTCTGAACATTTTACTAGCATCGTGGTTCACAATGGAATTTTATATGTATCTCTGTACTGTTGAATCTGCAAGTCTTATGGGGACAACTGTTGTTTTGATTCCAATTTTACTGGTGAGAAGAATGGCCTTCCACAGAGTTACAAAGAAGTTCTTGAGCTGGCACTGGAGGGTAACCAAGATGACTGCCTTTCCTTGTACCTGCTCTCTTCCAGGAAGCCAGCAGCCTGAATTCTTCCTCCCTTACTCCCTCATAGCTATGGTGGCCAACTTTCTAGGACAGTTAGCAGGTAACTCTGTGGGAGTGGAAGAGAAACCAAAACAATGTCTTTTGATTTTGTTTGGTTCAAAATCTACAGGGATCAGACTGAGTAAGGGGTCAATCCCAATAGGATAAGCATTGGTATAGCTGTGGGTCTGGTCTGCCTGTGGCCAGCTTTTGCTGACTGGTCAGAGCTTACCATCAGGACCAGGGGGCACATGGAGGTGACATTGGCTGCTGCCATCATCTGCAGCAGAGTCCGTGGCACTCTGGCAGCCCACTGCCTCCTGTTCTGTGCAGCCACAGCTTCCTCAGTGAAAAGCTCTGGGTATAAGAAATAAATTCTTAGTCCAAAAGCACCTACTGTGTGACTCTTCAAACAGACCAGCAGCTGGCACATCCAAAATCCAGAAAGTGCCACCCTCCTTCTGTTAGAAGTGGGAAGTTTTAAGACTGTAATTACAAGCAGGCTTAGAACTGCTGTTTTTTATTACTAATGCCAGATAGACTAGTCAGCTGAGGTGCTAAGGAATATCAGTGACAAGAACGGACATGTTCACTGAGGCATGTATGAGGACTCTAACTTTACCAGCTTCCACAGAATGCAGCTATTACACTTTCTCAATTCAAAAATGACTTGAAGGGACCGAAGATTTAGTTCAGTGGTTCCTAGCAAGTGCAAAGTACCTGGTTCAATCCCGGGTAACCACACACAACAATACAGGTGTGATGACTCACGCCCACCAGCAATCAGTACCACATACCACAGTGCCAGCTGTGGTGGCTCACGCCTCTAATCCCAGCATTTGGGAGGCAGAGGCAGAAGAATTGCTGAGTTCAAGGCTTGCCTGGGCTACATAATGAGCTCAGGGCCAGCCTGAGCTACAAAGCGAGACCACATCTAAAAAAAAAAAAAAAAAAGAGAGAGATCTGGAATAGCTCTTTATTACCATGTTTTCACTATAGGATATTTGGTAAACCAGATAAGTAAAAGAAAATAAAAATTACCTGTAATAAAAAAATTTAGATTCCTAATGACCATAATAGCCAATGGTATAGATTACTCAGAACATTTAATGTCATTATACTATGAATTTCATGGAAATGTTTCATAAATTATAAGATATTAATTTAACTGGAAAAAAA